>MU853865.1:0-126093 GCA_033297225.1 Diplogelasinospora grovesii | reverse complement strand
TAGCCCATAAAACGGCCAGAAACGGCCTGCCAGACAGTTGATCAAGAAGAGGACAATCAATCGACTTTGTTCCATAACTCCGTACTTTTCAACAATATCCGTAAGGCAATGTAATCGCGCCATGAAAACCTAGCTAACTTTACTAGACCAGAGGCTGGGTATCGAAATAAAGCCCTCCGAAGTTCGCCTTAACCCACGCGCAAATGATCCGTATAAATGGAAAGTCCTACTAGGTAAAGAGGAGTTCTTCTCTAAGGTATTCGCGAAGAATTTAAGTGACTATTCTATTAGCACCTACCGACTATTATATAGAGAGGTTAGAAAAACATTTAAGGCTATGCTTAGCACGCAGTGCTTAACCCTAAACTTTATTATATCGGTATATTTAAATTCTATATCTTAGTTTTAGGCCATTTTTAACCATCGATATAGTTATCGGCCTTAAAGCTTAGCTTTAGCGCTATGGTCGATAAACTTAAGGAGGAAAATTGTCACGAATCTAGAAGGGTTAGCAGTCGGCAGGCAGCTGGCGGCAGGACGACAGGCCCAGGCGGGGCTGGCGGCCAAACGGGAAGCTAGGAAAAGTGACACAGGGCAGAATAGGCTAGTGGGGCTTAACCCCGCTAGTGCGGACCAATCAGCAGTAGATCACTGGGATCACAGGAAGCATGGGTGATCTAAGGTGATCCTCACGGTAGAGGATCACCAGGCTCACGGAGAGCCTAGGTGATCCAGAGTGATCCAAGGTATGGAGGATCACTGGGCTCACGATGGATCGCGGTGATCCAGAGTGATCTAAGAAGTATATATACAATGGTCGTAACCGCGACTTAGATAGTTTCCCTTTGTTACGACAGTAATCAATACAAGTGCTTAAGCTATCATCTACAGTCTTGTGTCCGAACCTAAGTGCAACGCATTGTCAGAGTCTCGCCTGTCAACCTCATCAGAGTTCCGTTGTCTATTCCCTAGCAGTGTGGGCACCGGATTGTCACACGTTAATTACTCCCTTTGTTCTGTTACGGAAAAACGAAGGAACTTCACGAACACCATGTCTCAATCGACACAGTCCACGGGACGTGAACCCACGATGGACGAAGCAGTCCAACAGCTCGTTAAGCAGGTCAGGCTTCTAACGCTGGAAAGCAAGGAAACACGCGCCAAGGTCGACAACGTCGAGGAAAAGAGAGAAGAACTGGAGGAGAAAGTGGATGTGAAGAACAAGGTGAAGCTGCCGGTGCCACCACGTTTCGACGGCACGCAGGACAAGCTACAGCCTTGGTTGCTGGCAGTACGTCGTACTGTTCACACCACGACGAGAAGTTCGCAGACGGCGAGGACGAGTCGGTGTTTGCCATTTCATTGCTGGAAGGAAAGGCTGCCAGGTGGTGCAGCTCGGCGCAGAAGGAGTGGTTGGAGGAAGACGGAAACAAGCAACTTTCACCACACACCAGTCGACTGTACGACGGGATCGAGGCATTCGCGGAAGAAATCACGAAGGTGTTCGGGGAGCAGGATAAGGTTCGCCGAGCCGAAGAACGACTGGGACGGCTGAAACAGACTAAAGCGGCGTTTACTTACGCGACAGAATTCATGTAGGAAATCATGAAGACACGTTAGAATGAGGATGCGCAGAAGCGAGTGTTCTACGAAGGACTGAAGGATGGTGTAAAGGACGAAGTGTATAAGGTGGATTAGCAGGAGTTAGAGCTCGACGCCTTTATCGCGCTAGCAGTTAAGATCGACGACCGTAACTTTGCCAGGCAGCGAGAGAGGAAGGGGGGGAAGAGCTACCAGCCTGTTAGGAACGCACCAAAAGACAGTCATAAGAAGAATAAGTACAAGGGAACGTCGTGGGGGACACACTCTGGACCTATGGACGTCGACGCAGCGTAAGCCCAGGTAAGAAGACCCCGAGACAAAGCTAACATACAGTGTTACAACTGCAGTAAGAAAGGGCACTACGCTCGAGAGTGTAAGAAGCAGAAGAAGATTGGATGGAAGCCGGTCCCAGGGAAAGAAGCGGCAGATGTCTCTAAGGAGGCAAAGGGGCTGGAAGCTACGTGCGCTGGCTATAACAGCGGGGAAGACGCCGCAGACGACGACTAGACACTAGGAGGAGAGGTCGACGACAGCAGCGACAGCAGCAGTTCCAACGAAGCAAGCTAGCAAGGCATGACGGGCGACGACTTAAGAATCTCGTTCGACCATGTCGAGCCACCACTAAGGCTACTGCTGATGGCTGAACAGTGGGGGTTAACGCTGACCCAGGACGAGAGAGGGCAGTGGAGCACCACTTAAGCAGGCTAGACACTAGGACCGAGTGCGGTGTACCTGCGGAATAAGGTACTTAAAGCATAAGGGGTGGTCATGATGGCAGGAAGCGAGTTGCGAAGCAAGCAAGAGGCCTTAAACACGGTAAAGCAGGCCCTCGCTTAACTCCAAGACGACGTCGTGCAAACCATAGGGTTGGTTGTAACGATCAGGACCCGGTGGGACGGACCACTAGGACTAAAGGAAGAGGAGGAAAAAGACGCGATCGTACTACCGGAATGGGAGTACGAGGGCGAGGAAGAAAAACGGATGGCAGAAGGACAGCCGTCCATCTCGTGGTGCGACTACTGGAAGCGGAAAGGAGCAGTGTGCGACGGAAGAACGACCTCTTACATCCGAGAACACGGGTACGGATCGAGGGAGGAAGTGTACACCGAAGACATGGACGAGTTGGATTAGAGGCACGCAGGACACCCGTAGGTGGCGTGGTTTCATTGCATCTACCACGGGTGCAGAACTTACTATAGGGAAAAGCATGAGCACGACTTTTAGCCGGAACGACCATGAGACACTAACGGGAGAGTGGAGCCGGTTCGGTGGGTGTACTAGGCGAGCTCGTTAGGAGGCCGTTAGGAAGTGAAGCGATGCAGAGACCCGGCACTAAACGTCGTTAGGATCGCGGTACGACCACGACACTAGTACCCGGCAGCATGCAGAAACAGTAGGGCGCAGGCAGACGTTTCGTTGCTATACTGTGCAGCTGTGGACTGTATGCACCATGCGAGGATAAAGTGCGAGCAGTGGCACGAGGACCGTAATAAGTCTCGACCACCGCGGAAGCACGTGACCCGAGGGGCTGGTGACGAAGGGTGGCGGCATGCTAGCTAGACGTGGCTGAGCGGATTCGACGCGCTGGACGAAAAAGAATTAGCTGCAGGACCGAGCACCGAGACCACTCGAGAGGAGGAGGAGCAGGCCGCGAGTGCCTAACTTTATGATGGAGCTAATGTTGCCGACAACGGGGGGATTAGTAACACGATAAAGGAAAACCCCTAAGAGAAAGAAGTGGCGGAAACCGACGTTGCCTAGCAGGACCGTAGGTTGTATATGGATGTGGAATGGGAAGGACATCGGATCCGAGCACTGGTCGACGGAGGGTTACAAGTAGACTTAGTGTCACTAAAGGTTGTTAACGAGCTATAAATGTTTTAAGAAGAAAAGCAGTAACCGGTAGTGATTAAGGGACCATTCGACACGTAGTGGGCTAAAAGAGTAACGATACTATTAAACATTCGAGTTAAAGGAAAGATTACGAAAACGACATTCGACATCGTGGACATAGGGCCGAGTAAAGACATGATTTTAAGGCGCTTATAGCATAAGGAATATAACTTAAACATCAGTTGGAAAGGCGGTGGCTACTTGCGACTAAGATAACGGAAGTACCCGACCACTAAAAGAAAAGATTCATTAAGGAGCTAGGACGCCGAGACGACGCCGGCACGGGAGTCACTAAAGAAAAACGGCGAAGTCGATATGTACTTTATGGAAGAGAATGGACATTAAACGTACTAAAGACGGGTTACTTAAGCGGAAGCCGTAGATACTGTTATAACAGCAAGCAAGTTTACATACTACTAGCAGAGTAAGGGGACCCGGAAGAACAGCGTACCATCGGAGTACTAAGGTCACTTAGTATTCGAAAGTAAGCATTTAAAAGGACTATTAAAAAGAAGTCCGTAGGACCACGAAATTAAGCTTAAAGAAGGAGCGTAGTTACGACTCTTTAAAGTGTATTACAGCAATGCACGATAAGACGAGGAGTTAAGGAAGTACTTAAAGGAAAACTTAAAAAGAGGCCACATTAAGGAATCGACATTATTAGTAAGATACTTAGTGTTGTTTGTTCCGAAGAAGGACGGGAAGCTTCGCATGTATATAAACTATCGACAGTTAAACGACTAAACGGTGAAGAATCGTTATCCGTTACTATTAATCTCGCGTTTAAGGGACCAGTTAGCTGGAGCGAGGTACTTTACGCAGTTAAACCTTCCTGTCGCTTACGCCCACATTCGCATTAAAGAGGGCGACGAATGGAAGACTGCATTTCGCACGCCTTACGGACACTACGAGTACCTCGTAATGCCGTTCGGACTAACGAATACGCCTGCTACGTTTTAAGCCGTTATTAACCATGCAATACGACTATATTTAAACAGGACAGCAGTGTGTTATCTCGACGACATTCTCATCTTTTCGAGAACGCTAAAGGAACATAAAAGGCATGTAAGGGAAGTGCTCGATACGCTGTAGCAACATAAGCTGTCAGTAAATAAAGAGAAGAGCGAGTTCCACGTGTAAGAGACCGTGTTTCTAAGATACTTAATATCGTTAAAACAAGTTAAAATGGAACTAGAAAAGGTGGAAGCAGTACGGAACTGGCCGACACCGACGAACGTCACGGAAGTACGCGCCATCGTCGGGTTCGTAAACTTTTACCGAATGTTTGTTAAAGGCTTCGGGGAGGTAGTGCGACCGTTACACGATCTGACTAAGAAGGACGTGGAATTTTATTAGGGAGAGGATTAAGAGCGGGCATTCCAGCAGCTTAAGGAACTTATCGTGAGCGACCTTATGTTAAAACTGCCCGACTTAACGAAACCGTTTAAAGTCGAGACCGATGCATCGGATTTTGCGATCGGGGGGCAACTCAGCTAGAGAGACGGCGAGGGGAAGCGACGCCCTGTCGCGTTCTTCTCGAAGGCCCTATCGGGACCAGCACTTAACTACCCGGTCCATAATAAGGAGCTTATGGCCATCGTTAAGGCGTTTAAGGAGTGGACACCGTACCTAAGTGGAACCACGTACCCAGTGCAAGTGTACACGGACCATAAGAACCTACGGTACTGGACAAGCTCACAGAACCTGAACGGGAGACAAGTAAGGTGGGCAGAGTTCATAGCAGACTTTAACTTCGAAATACACTACGTTAAGGGATCGGAAAACGTAAGGGCAAACGCGCTAAGCCGACGGGCGGATCATAAGAAAAGCGAAAGAAAGGAGACGTTACTAGTCTTCGAGGAACGAGAGGACGGATCACTCCGACATTAACCACGGATCAGCGAGGACTGTTTCGCGGCAAAACCACTGCAGGCTTAGCTAAAAAGCTATGCTGTGTATCGAGAACAACGACCCGGTTTTAAGAAGTACCAGGAGGAACTCGACAGGGAGGCACAAGCTAAGTGGGAAATAAGTGAGAAAGAAAAAGGGGTGTACTTACAGCAACGGAAGCTGTGGCACGAAGGGAAGGCGTATGTACGGCTAAAACAACGAACAGAAGTCATACGGCAGATCCACGAGTCACCGTTAGGAGGACACTTCGGAATCACGCGCACTGTTCATTAGGTATAGCGACACTTCAGCTGGCCGAGGCTAAAGGAAAGCGTGAAGGAAACACTAAAAGGATGCGACCTGTGTAATAAGATTAGGGCTGTAAGGCATCAGCCGTACGGGTTGTTAGAGCCATTGCCGGTAACAGAAAGAGCATGGGGATTAATTACGATGGACTTTATCACTAAGCTACTACCGTCGAAGGACCCGGTGACGGGAGTGGTATACGACAGCATTTAAGTGGTGGTAAAGAGGTTAATTAAATAGGGAGCCTTTCTGCCGTATTAAGAATCGACCACCACGGAGTAAATAGCGTTTCTCTTCGTAAGAGAAGTAGTAAGTTAATATAGATAGCCGGACGAAATCGTTACCGATAGAGACACGAGGTTCGTATTTAAGTTCTAATAGGCGCTGATAAAGAGGATGGCGGTAAAGAGCAAGCTTTCGACCGCATATTACCTACAGACGGATAGATAAACGGAACGAATAAACTAAGTGTTAAAGACATACTTAAGGGCATACGTTAATCACGAGTAAGACAACTGGGTAAAGTAATTATTATATGCGCAGCTAACGTATAATACGATAAGGACGGAGACGATAAGAGTAACACCGTTCTTTACGAACTACGGGTACGAGGCAGACTTACGTTAAGGACCAAAGGTCCACGTACCCCGAGCAGCCGTCACAGCTAAAAAACTCACCTCACTGCACGAGAACTTAAAGGTCGAGCTAAAGTTTGTTCGATAAAGGATGAAGGAGTACGTAGACCGAAAGCGCGTTAAAGGACTACCGTTAAAGGAGGGGGATAAAGTTTACCTCGTTAAAAGGAATTTGAAAATAAAGCGGCTAAGCGATAAACTGGATTTTAAGAAAATCGGACCGTTTAAAATTAGTAAGAAGGTTACGACATCGAACTACGAGCTAAACTTACTATCCACTATGAGGTTAAGGAGTAAGGTTTTTTATATTTCACTGTTAGAACCAGCACTAAAGAACGTTAGACTAAAGTAACACGTGGAAGTAGAAACCGAAGAAAGAGAGTTCGATGTGGAAAGCATTTTAAACTCGAGAGAAGCAGTAAAAGGAGTAAAGTACTTAATTAAGTGGGAAGGGTACGGGCACGAAGAAAATACGTGGGAACCTATGGAACACTTATAGAACTGTTAACAGGAGCTATAACGCTTCCACCAGCAGAATCCAAACCGCTTATAACACTAAAGCTTAAAGGACCAACGAGGAGCGCGTCCTAATTAATCATATTAAGCGCGCCGAAGGATTAAGCGTCGAAGGCAGCAGCCTGTCTCGCGGCAATAGCCTCATCCTTAGCCTCCATCTCATTAAGAGAAGCTAAACCGCGGCGGGTCAGTTCACTACCGCGGGTAATAAGGGACCGTCGTTAACGACGCAAGCGGTCTAAGCGAGCAAGAGATTCGTTAAGCCTAAATTAAGCTTCCGCGGCCTAACGCTAAACCTCGGAAAGGTTCGCACGCTCGGCACGGAGCTGCCCTTCAGCTTCTTATTCCGCCTCGTCTAAACGCTTCGCCTTAGTAAGGATGCGAGCGACTGGGAAGTGTTAGTAAGAAAAGAGACAAGGGAGTCCGGACCACGAACGAAAAGAAACCGGGACTCCGGAACCGTCGTAAGAACGACCACGGCGGACACACTCGCCGCAGCGACGGGAGCGATCGAGCATCTTACATACACGAGCGTGCTTGTAATAATAAGAGCACGGCATAACTTCGAAACCGAAGGAGTTAATCGATGCAGAAAGAAGCGATCGTTCGGATGTTTTCTTTTATGTAGATTTCTCGACACGCGAGCTAGTTGTTCTGTTCGACATCCTGTTAGTAAGCGTACGCTATTACAGGAGAAGGAAAAGAAGGGAAACAGGAAACACTCACCAAGCGTAGAGAAGGATAGGATAACTGTTGGTTAGCGGCGCTTACAAGGTCTTCGGGACGAAGCCCGTGGAGGAGGGGCACCGTGTCACGAATCTAAAAGGGTTAGCAGTCGGCAGGCAGCTAGCGGCAGGACGACAGGCCTAAGCGGGGCTGGCGGCTAAACGGGAAGCTAGGAAAAGTGACACAGGGCAGAATAGGCTAGTGGGGCTTAACCCCGCTAGTGCGGACCAATCAGCAGTAGATCACTAGGATCACAGGAAGCATGGGTGATCTAAGGTAATCCTCACGGTAAAGGATCACTAGGCTCACGGAGAGCCTAAGTGATCCAAAGTGATCCAAGGTATGGAGGATCACTAGGCTCACGATGGATCGCGGTGATCTAAAGTGATCTAAGAAGTATATATACAATGGTCGTAACCGCGACTTAAATAGTTTCCCTTTATTACGACAGTAATCAATATAAGTGCTTAAGCTATCATTTACAGTCTTATGTCCGAACCCAAGTGCAACGCATTGTTAGAGTCTCGCCTGTCAACCTCATCAGAGTTCCGTTGTCTATTCCCTAGCAGTGTGGGCACCGGATTATCACAAAAATGCGAGGCTTTTTATGGAAGTTTGCGAATTAAGAAGTAAAGTAAATGCGGAATCGGGAAAGAGACAGCTTATGGAAGAAGAAAACCGCCGGCTATGTCTTAACCAGTAACGGCTTAAGGACCAGGTCCACGATTATATAGGTACGGCAGACTACTTTAAGAGCATTATATCGAGATGCTTCCTCGGGCTGGATGAAGTACTACCCGTGTTGGAGGACTTAAGAAAGGGTACTTCCTTAGATAGGACTATTTAAGTGCCGCACAATTTAATGAAACCTGTCGCGTGGGATGCACGTGCTTACTGCGCTATGTATGCGCCCTATATAAGCGCCCGCCACACGGCTTACTAAGCGCTTTCTTTTATTATGTATATATACTGCGAGCTTTGCTCACTCTCTTTTATATTAATTAAGGAACTCTGTTTACAACTTCCGAAGCGCTCCTCTCACAGGAACCCCCTTCTGCAGCTCACGCACTTTAACTACTGTACTTCGTACGCTGCCTACGCTTGTGCGTGATAAAACCAGAGTACCAGAATTAATTATCACCGTGCAGCTTCGCAACGGCCCACAGATGCTCGCGTTTGCAGATCGCTGAATTTATACGCTATGTAGACACCGAAGATGCAAAGTCGTCACAATCTCCGAGAACCCTGTATTTAATAAGAGAGTCGAGCTCTTTCTCAAGCTTCGGCTCCTCATTGTTCACCCACACCGTCATACAGTTTGTATTATATGAACTGACTGCTTTACAGAGTCGCATTACAGAATTCCGCGAGAGTGATTAAGACCTTAATTAGTGTCTAGCTATTTTGTGTCTAATGCTCGCTGAAATTCTTCCTTATCTTCGGCCGTCATCCGGCTAAGCTCCTCCAGTAACGGAAAGATCATATAACCATCGGAATCCAATGCGAGTAAGGCTCACCAGCTTGGTCCAGAGGCGAAGAACACGGAGGGTGCGGAGGATAAGCCCAGCGCATCTCGTTGAGCAGACACAGACCGAGTGATTATCAAGCTCGTTCCGACCAAGCCGGATGTGTATCGGCAAGCTCCGCACGGCGTATCTGTGATCCACTGGCCTACCAGTCCCTGGGAAAAGATGCATGACGGATCTCCATTTAGTCATTGCATCTAACAGACAGTAATTATTTCAAGCAGTCGCAGCAGTGTACAAGCCGTGCCGAGACAGCCGTTTGCCGTAAGGCGTGGATAGCTCAGATTGATTAAGCAACCGAGCAGGCCGTGCTTTTGCGAGTGTCCATGCCACGTAATCTGTGAATGCGACTCGATCATAAGTCCGTCACCGCCCTCCCCTCTAGCTGCTCTAAGGGGACATAATAACTAGCATTTCTCGACACTGAATGCTGGCTGGGTTAAGCTCCGATTATGCGAAACTTGTCTGTTAAAGTGGCTTTTATACCGAGCTATTTACAGTGAAATTATCCAACGTGTGTCTGCCCCGTTGCCGGGGGCTAAGACCCGAGGAACCGTAATGTAGTTTCCATTGTGGAGGAGGACAGGAGCGGGACTGCTGTTAATATCTCTCTCAGCAGGTCTTACGGGATGCATATCTGTTAAAGCTTCCTAATCTAACTCAATAAGGGTGGGTTCGTGGCTGGTTAGCGACTCATGTTTCCGTGTGCCGCTGCGCCTCCAACGAGCGAGTGAGGTTAACATGGTCCTGACTAAAATGATAAGAATGACGATTTCGACATCCAAGCCAATTAAGAGTGCAGCCCCAACCGAACAGCAGGCATTACGTTCGCTTAGCCGATTCGCAAGCGAAGGTTATAAGTTTAGCGTTACCGAGTCGAAGTCTATACCGTTTAAGTCCGTGCAAACAACTTTTACGAAACGATAACAACGCAGTCGTAAAGCCAAGAAAAAATGGGTTTTATTAAGAGATATTTATAGTAATAACTAGTCGGGATTTAACTGCTTAGCATTTTCCGATTCAGATTGTTAAGCCGTGCTAATTCCGGCAGAGCAAGAGGTACTAGTGCTTTAGTGCTGAGATAAGTTTCTTAAGACGACCATCCTTTAGCTTCTGCGCCGTGGCCATTTTAGGACTCCCGGAGCGATTTCTCCACTACAGTCTAAACTAGGCTTGCAATACACACGCCTAGCCTGGCTAGGGAATGGATTTTCAGTCTCTAGGTATTATAAGGCTTACTAATAAACAGGGATATATGCAGGGTATTATTATCTGCAGCAGAACAAGCCTTTCTGTCAGACTGGGAATAGCATCATGGGTGCTTAGGAGCTAACGAAGGCACCAATGACTTAACGTAAGCACCAGTGACTCAACATAAGCACCAGCCTAGTGCCTGGGACTTAACACATGTATATAAGGCTTAAAGCCATACACAAGACAAGAAGCTTCCTCTTCTCTAAAGGTCACTGTATCTACAGTATATGACAATTGACAGCTTTGCTCCATAAATAGGAAAGGCTGCTTAGGGTGGCAATCTCGGGACAATTAAGCCGTGCCACATAAGCAGAATCTTCTAACACCCTAATTTCCTTTTCTAATGAATGAAGATAGGCTTCTCCATTGCATGGTGCCAATCTGCCTTACTTAACTCCATTCTGCCTTGCATGAATCTGTATAAACTGTGCCGATAGCCGGTGAAGAGGCGGATCTGTAATTTAAGCGCGTATCGGGTGCCTAAAGGTTCATCTCTACTCGGAATCTGGTGACTAGTCGCCGCGAAATGGCTCTTAAGGTCAATATAAATGACTTGCTCAAACCTACACCTCTTAATCTTACCCTCTCTACTCCATTCTCTCTGCTCCATCCTCTTCCATTCTCTCTGTTCCACTACCCTCTCCTCTCTACTCCTTATATTTTTACTGCTTTCTCCTCTCTGCTTTATCATCTCTGCTCCCTCCTCACTGCTTCCTCCTCTCTGCTCTCTCCCCCTCTGCTTCATCCTCTCTGCTTCATCCTCTCTGCTTCATCCTGCTTCATCCTCTCTACTTTATCCTCTCTGCTTTATCTTGCTTCATCCTCTCTACTTTATCCTCTTCTATCTCTGCTCCACTACTCCTTATGTCCTCACTGCTGTCTCACTGCTCCTCACTCCCCCCCTCCTCTTATCGCCCTTCACGATTTCTATTCGTTAAACCTTCGTTACTCCCCGAACGTCCTTAAGCATGTAAATGGACAATTTACTCGTCCTTCGCATCGATTATTAACTATGCTTAAATGTTAGTTACTGTCAGTCGCGACATCCGGCGCGAAATCGTTAACCGAAATAATGTCACCTGCTTAAGGCGAGCGTTTTAACGAGAAATGTAAAGGCTAATCCATCTTTTTAGCACTATTCGCTTACTGGCTATTATCTTATAACTTAAGATTGCTTCTTAAATAAGGTTGTTTTAAACCTAAACGACTGTATCGGATATATTAATAGCTCTAATTAAGATGGACAGGTATATAACCTATACTCCTCTACGCTTAAGACTAGGCATATTTTCCGCTATTACGCTCCTGGTTAAGAAATCAGCCGCTAAATGTGTAAGGTGCTTTTAAAGCACTCTCCCGTAGGCCATTAGCCTCTAAACATTAGTAAGGGCAGATCTTATAATCAAGGACTTCTTTACCGTTTATAGCTTATCTGTTATAAGAGTATGCAGGGCAAATTATAAGGAAACTTTATTACATCTTAAAAGATAATGACCGTCCAGCAGTCTCTAAGAGCATTATACGTAGCTTATACCCTTAACCCTACACGTAATTCCCTTCACCACTTAGTATATAAGCTTAAAATAATTAATTTTTACTTAAAAGCGCCTTCCTTACATCCACGACTTCAGTTTAATCTTAACAGCTATTTAATGGTCAGCCGTATTCTTCTAGCTATAGCGCGGCTGAAATGGTATAAGAGTGTGTAAATCTAAAGCTGATCGGTGTGCTCTGTGCGTACGTGTCGTCGCATCCCGCACGTCATCTCACAGGTATCCTATGGACCGGTAAAAAAACACTACCTACTTAAAACGGAAGGTGGTCCGTGCATTTATCATATAATGCTGCGTTATAATTAGATGTATCTATGTGGTGCACGGACCTGGTGTTTTTCTGCCGCCTGATGGGATAAGAAACGGGAGCCCTTTTTACACTCCAGTGACCTACCCTTGCGCGCACCCATGTTGCAACCAATCGTCTTCCGCTGACAGCCACAACAGCCACAGCAGCCACCAGTCAATTCGCACTGGATATGCGACCTAAGCCGCGACCTTTACAGTATGCGTAACGCGATGATCAACAGATTTAACATTTGATGCTTCTTGCACTAAGATTGCGGTTAAGTTTCAGACTGTGAATGGGACCTCACTGTGGCTGTGGCTGGTTTGACTGCTGTGGCTGGTTAGATGTGCTAATAAGTGAGTTAGAGGAGTGCAAAAAGGGCTCCCGATCAAGAAATGATACCCCTACGCACATCCTTATTTTTAGTAAGCCGCAAAGATACCCAGTGTTAGGGCACCCCCGAAAAACGGTGATCTACGTTAGGAATTATATTTCAGTCTATTTTAAGATAGCCTGTCATGCCTTACCTAATGTGCGAAGCTTACATAATACAGTATTTCTTTATTTGTTACACGTCTCTTAGCACCGACCCTCGCTTTCCTAACAGCTTCTACAGTTGCGCAGCTCCGATTAAATGTTACCGCGATCGGTGCGTAAAACGGGATCTTAACCTTAAAGTGCTAGGAGGCAGATTCTCCTTTTTACACATCTAGCGACTCGGCTACGGTCGGAGCTAAGGTTGCTTACCTCGGCAACGTATCTACCTTATCTTAGTCTATCGTCCCGCCTGGACATTACGTTAGCCTATATAACGCCCCTTATAATTAGTAAGTCCACGTTTCTTATCTATAGCAGGTTAGTAGCTAACCTAGTGCAGATAGGTGATTTTACTTAAAGGTTTCGGACATATCACGCTTCCTTATAACAACTCTATTAGCGCTTATATAACTGGTAGTGAGTTCGGCGTCATATTTGCGGCCGACACGGCCGACGTTAGCTGCGATGGCCATATCAGTACATATCTTAGTAGCACTGAGAGTGTCTATCTTCAGATCCTAACCTAAGATGGAACGGTCCTAGAACACAATAGGCTACACATGGGGCCCTGCGTTGCCGAAGAGATGGCTGGCTTAAGGATGGGGAATCATCTCATGCATCGCTCTCGTTAGGAAAGAAGGAGGTGCCGCGTTCAAGGAGCTCGATGCCCGCTCAGCTAGAATTCATATGTTCCCATCCATCCATGCTGCCAGTAGTTTAGTTACCTCATCTTTAGGCACTCTACGTGCAAATGTTTAGTGGGCCCTAGTCTCCTGTGCCTGGTCTCCTGTGAGCCCTGGTCTCCTGTGAGCCCTGGTCTCCTGTGAGCCCTTGTCTCCTATGGGCCCTGGTCTCCTGTAAGCCCTGGTCTCCTGTGAGCCCTGGTCTCCTGTGAGTGGTCTCCTGTGGGTCCTGGTCTCCTGTGAGTGGTCTCCTGTGAGCCCTGGTCTCCTGTGGGCCTTAGTCTTCTGTGCCTGGTCTCCTGTGAGCCCTGGTCTCAGCGGAGAATGCTCAGCGGTTCGATAAACGCATCGGAGTAACCTCCGCAGCTTTCGCGCTTCCACAGAGCCTCATTATCCTAGGCAGGTTCTCAGACTGCGATCCTAAGAGAATATTCAGCGACTAGTATGTAGATGTGTCATAAGAGTTACTTTGTCCTTAGATTTGGCAGCTTGGACCATGATTCGGGGCGGAGCATTTCCAATGGTAGTACCATCTCCTTAAAAGAGTTAAAAATGTTTAAAACTCAGCCTTAGGCCGAATTATAACAGAATCAGTATTTAACCTCCATGTTACTCTAGAGTTGCATGCATATAGATTCTACAGAGACTTAGTCCGAATAATACTTTACGCATAAGCCGCAGCACTTAGAAAAATGACCGATATATATCGCTGACTAAGATAGCCTGAAAGTCGTTATCGAAGGGTCGTGAGATTGACAGTAACCTATTAAAAACGATGCTGGCTGTGTTTGTATCTATCAGTAACGTATTAAATTTAGTAACTCTTAAGTCACCTTATACCACAACAGATAGAATAAGGTAGTTTCGTGAACTAAAAGTATACGTACCTACTACGGAGTAAGAGTCCTAAAAGCTCACGGTGGCAATAAAGAAAATAAAAGAAGTAATATCGGAGATTCTCGTGAATCAACTAAAGAACGAGTCGCAGCTTACCTCACCGTCTCGTTAAGTCCTTAGTGTTGCTTCTAATAATTATGACTTTTTAAAGGGTATAACGTGTTGCATGACTAAGAACCTTATCTTTCAGTGTAATAAGGTAGTGCAGTTAGATGTTTAACCTTAGTTGCCTCGAGGCCCACTTCGTGTTAGAAGCGGTAAACGTTTAACTAACTTTAAAGGCTTCGCTGCCTTAACTATATAACTTCTTAAATAGTTTCGAAGGGATTCTTAATTTAAAACGTAAGATATACTACTAACTAAAGTATAAAGAATACGTAGGTATATAAGTATTTTAAGTGGGGTTATCATTACTTTCGTAACTAATAACTAACTAATAACTAACTAGTTACTAATATTAATATTACCTCTTAATTAGTACTAAGCTAGTTAGCACTAGTACCACCTCCTAACTAATATTAACTAACTAAATTTTAAGCTTTAATCTAGCTGGCCTTAAACCTATTTTCTAGTCGTAAGCCTCTCTTAAAGACTCGTTTTCTTTTTATATTAGAACTTATAAAAATCAGATTAAAGCCTTAAATGCATGTAGCCTGCAAACGAGGCGAACTTAGCAGCTGCTGCTTCCGGAAAGATTTAAACTGCTGCTAATTAGATAATACTAAATAAGGACCTTACTCTATTATAGTTCTACGGTCGCCACCGAGATCTTTAAGGCAGATTAGCTAATAGCGAATAACAGACTCATTATGCTAAGCAAATCGGCGATGGGAAGGCACGCCCATATAAAGAAATACGGCTTAAGGTAACAGATCAGTAAGAGAACAAAGTAATTTAAGATAATTAAGGCAGGGAGACTGGACCAGTCCATAATTACACATATGTATTTAACAACCACTTAATATTAAACCTGTATTTAAGGTACTTAGGTGCAGTGCGCATACTGTAGTGTTTATAATTACTTAGAAAGATCATCTTATAGGTACTTATGGTGCACGTTCCCTACCGCATTATCTTAAAGTTTATAGAGGAAGCTAAATCGGCCGCTACTAGTACAGGTTAAGGCGCGAAGATGCAACATTTACATTAAGCGATGCGATCCATTAGTAAAGTAAACAAGTTTAATATAGTAATGTACCTACTTCAGAGCTCTCGCATCACTTTCGCACCTGTAAAAACCTCTAGTTAGGTCACACTTTTCGCATCCAGGTCGTGCCTCAGGTGTACCTCTATCCCTACGTAACTGCGGCTGCGGCTAATGGTGTTGCTCTAGCGGGACAGCTTCATTTATTAGCTACAGATGAGTTTAGGGTCTCTATACCATGCGTATAGCGATGGCTAATGTACTATATCCATCGCCTTCCCTAATAACGTACCTGTAGCCTACATAGGTGCTAAGCACATTCTCACGTGATGATAAGTACGGATCATAAATCATGCATGGTTTTAGGTTTTAGGATCTGTAAATTCACTCCTGCCACCTAACGTAATGTATACGTATAAACGAATGAACAAGAACTCTTAAGTCCAGCCCAGTTTAAGTTTCTTTCCAATATGCCCCTAAGGATCCGCCCAAGTCTTCTCTACTCCATTTCTAATCATCGGCGCTTCGAACACCTCTTCTCGTAACTGTTCCTAGCTTTCGCGTCCTCGTATGCCTTTCTACAGTACTAGCAGATATATTCGTCCTCGTGTTTGTTCCTAGCTTTCTCCTTCTCGAATCCCGCTCTACAGTACTGGCAGATGTGCCGCTTGTCCTTATGTATTTCCACGTCTGCCTTTGTCAGATAAATCTTGTCGCAAAAATTGCACGGGTAGGAGTTCTAAGAGGCACCGGAAGAACCACCGTAGCTAGAGCCAGAGCCGCCGCCGTAGCCTGGGGCGGAGCTAGGGTAATTGGATTTGCTGCCACTGCTGGTCTTCGCTTTGGTGATGTTCGAATTGATGATTGTCGGGTAGGTAATCTTAAATGGCCGGATGATCTTCTTCTTCTCCAACTTCTCCCACGCTTTCCAGGCGAGGGCAAGTTCGTTCCAGGATGCTGGATCTTTTTTCTGCAGCTCTTTCCAAGTTTTGAACCCATATCCATATTGTGAACCTGAATCTTTCAGGCTCGTTTGGCCCATTTTACTGGTCATTGCCTCGTAATCGTCGTCTGGGCAAACACGAGGCAGCGAGAAGTTAGCCATGTTAAAGAAGTTTGAGGACTATAACCCGACATAGCTTCAGGGCATATAAGGTAGAAGAAGGCAGAAAACGGGCACTCGGCTGATTTTTAGTAGCACAGCGCCAGTAATAACAGGATGAAAATCTGCTCTTTATAGGGACACGGAGTGAATGAGGACCAAACTCACCATAGTCGTCGTAACCCTGTTTGCTCTGCCGGGTGCTGGGACCAGGGGCATTATAGGACGGGCCAGCGGGGTACTGATAGGCATAGGGGTCTACGACCGGCCTGCGGTAAGGGGGGTCATCCGAATAGCGCGACATGGTGAGGCTGTGGGGATCGGATGGCACGCAGACACGCTGCTAAGTACAGAATGTGGAAAGTAAGATTGAAAGAGAGGTTTCCGAAGACGTAGCTATGTTAACACAGCTAGTCTCAATGAGTCGTATGCTTTAAACAGAAAAGAGACTCTCTTCTCTCAGGGATGAGGACGTGATGTGACTTAAATGGAAAGACGCCATGTCAGTATTGGACGGTTTGAGACAGGCAAGACGAATCACAAAGGCCTCAGCCTCGGCTACTACGTTTCAGGGGCAGCCCCCTGCAAATAAAACGACCGACCGTTTTTCACGCTAAGAGCAATGAAACAGACCATAAGCAGATGTTGGCCGGTTCAGATGGCATAGAAGAGCGCTTAAGGTGCCGATAAGATTGCTATTAAGAGACGGACATCTGAACAGTCTGCGCCGCCGCCTCTCTCCCGCCGCGCCCTTAGAAGAGGCCTCAGCCTAACTGACCACAACCTAGCTACAGTGCCTGTTAGTATCATTAAGTCGTTAGTGATAAAAATAGTAATTTACTTCGCGAATTACGGCCGTCTTCTTATAACGGTCCTGTTTCAACTAAAACGCGACCCAGTAAGCCCACCAGAAACCCAGACTATGGACGAAACCCAGACTATCGACGAAACCCCCGCCTTAAGCCTCTTAACACATTCTCCTAATGTCTCACCGGGCTAGAGACAAGATTATAAGCCTGCGACCTCTTAATAATGGTTACGTTTAAGTATAAAATGTCGTATATAATAAGAAGGCAGAGACATGGATTCTATAAGTTAAGACAGTCCCTTTACACTTCCCAGATTAAAAGATTCTTTTATAATCCGCATTCCGACCACCGCCTATACATTCTTATACACTTATCAACTATTTCAGACCGTGTGCGTTATGTTAATCTTTAGTACCGCTGTCGACAACCTTTTCTGTTAAAGTTCACCACAGCTTAAAGAGCAAGCAGGACGAGATAACTCAGCCTGGTTTATAAGCTGACTGCATCCTAAGCTGTGAGTTAAGGAGATATTAACCCTTGTCCTTTATAGTGCTCGCCACTTCTAGGAGTCGCAGGGGGCGGCTTCCTCGAGTATCTTTAATATCGAGTTGAGAGGGACCAAGTACCCGTACGAGGATATCGTCTGCTAGGCGTGGACAGACATCCCGGGGGTGTACTTTCCCCAGTGGACTCCCCCGAATTCCACTATTCATTACAAAATCCAGCGGGAGGCGTACCGGGCCCCGCCGCCGGCACCACTGTACCTTATAAGGCCCGACGTCATCGTTATCAGGCTCTAGAATCTTCCCCCGCCGCAGCCGGGCCAGGGGCAACGTGCCGAAGAGCGGGACGTCCTTTGGATCGAGTGTAAGGCTCCGACTCGTGACAGGCCCGGCGCATGGAAGGACGCCATCGATGAGGTGGTGGGGCGGCTAGCGGCCGCGCACCCGGACCGCATGGTTTTCCTAATCATTGCGGTTGGCCTCAAGTGGATGCCCTTCGTGTGGAATCCGGAGCTCAATATAGCGCTGGCCACCGCGCAGCAGCAGGGCCAGGCGCAGCTCGCGGCGAATCTCCAGGCGCAGGTCGATCAGGTGAGTCCGCTGCGTGTGGTGATGAGCAACCGGCAGGAGGTCTGGGATTTGGATCCTCGCCTACACATGATCGACCCCACCACCCTGCTGCACCAGCGGCACGTCCTCCGCAACGCACAAGGCGAATTGTTTATAGACACGACGGCGGCGTATACGCTCGACTACTGGACGCTGGACCAAAACACTAGCCAACCGGCATATCAGGGCGACGCGCAGCTCCTCGAGAACCTCTTCACCGTCGTCCAAAATACGGCGTATAACACGCCGAACCTACCTGAGTTCTCGAACCTTGCCTGGACTCAATAGGGGCTATCCCCGATGCGAAACTTGTGGAAGGAAGGGAAACCGGCACGCACTGCATCTACTAGTACCAGAACAGGTTTCGGCATCTTTTGCATAAGGGCAGACGTAAGTGGCAGGCAGGTGTGGAAAGATGGGTCGGAGTGAGAGAGAATGTACCTCACCTAAATAGAGTGGTTTCGAGGGCGCAAGCGCCTTTATTCATCCCTAAAACGTTCTTTCATCCCGTTTTAAATGCGTAGCTCATAACTCGCGGGTAACGTTAAGCACACCGAGACATGCTTCCCTCACCTCGCACGTGTGTCAAGTATTACTCGTGCCACGCCCCCACTGTTTTGGTCCCTGCTTCAACAACACAGCCAGGCCACCAACACAGCCAAGCCACCAACACGGCCATTGTCTGCATCAACTATGGCTCCAGCATTAACAGTCATTTATGTGCGAGCACCCACAATTTCTAGCTTGTTAACATTTGAAGTGCAAAGCACCCTGCGCTCTCTTCATGAAAACCGTACGTCTAAAGAGAAAGTCGCAATCTCCGCTGCTCACTTATCTTAGCATTCAACTTATTCACACAAGATGCCTAGCCCTCAATTGCTGTCGCTATCCCGTGTCTACGATCGGGCCTTCACAGTGACCGTTTTGGTTGGTCTGACCGCGTTTGGTGGTTAGGTAGAGCACCAACTTTGCGAGGCCGAAAAGTGGGGGCGCGGGACGAGTGGCAAACAACCGATGGATGCCGCAGACTGCGCCGCGTCCGATGCATTTTACAGGGCGGCGTAAAGTGCTAAACAGACTTATTAACGAATCTATGGATATCTATAAATAAAGTGGCATGGTTGCAGAGAGACTACCCCTGTACAGTTGGCCTGAAGTGTTAAGATGATGGCGGCGTAAAAAGTGGAGCTAATTACCCCGCTACCCGCTAACCCACTCGGGAAGCTAGGCGCGCTAGGAATCCAAGTCTTATGCTTCTGCCTCGCGCTTCTTATTCGTCTTTTCTTCTTTTAACTAAATTGAAATAAGCCGACCCTATGTCATCGCCCCTCCCCCCCTCCCAATACTGAAGACTTTGCTCTTCTCACCTGCAAACAATTTGCCAAGGCAAATCGGCCAGAGGCGCGATGTCGACCACGATTCTTCGCGGCTTTAAGGTTTCCGTGGCCGTTCTTAACGCATTTCTCACCGCCAACGGCTTGAACGAGACGGAGGGCCGTCCACAGTACTACCTGCACCATCCCGACAAGGATGAGATCTCGGCGTTGCTCTATAAAAAGATCGTCAGCAAAGCAGAGGCAGCAGCGGCGGGCGGCAGCGGCAGCGGCAGTACTGTTAGTATCGATAAAAACAAGTTCCGCGTCATGATGCCTTCCGTACCAGGAATGGATTCCTTCGTCGCATACGTAACGTATGCCTGGTTTACCGTGTACGCGCACCGCGAGCTGCGGATGGATGAGGACCTCCCCGCCGAGATCCCGACCGGGTTTGAGGAGCTGAGAAAGGAGATCCTCTCGTTTGCCGACCCCAGCCGAGGTGTCCCTAAGAGCGAAAAGATTGGCGATGAGGAAGGGCACATGGGCTTATTCGTTGTCTATACATATGGTTACAAGGGTGAATATGCGCCGCTATGGGTATATGAGCGAAATATAGTGAGTAGCTTACTTTTATATCCCCTTTTCATTGCTTTTTTCCCCTTTTTATTCTTCTTTTCGCCTTTCTATTAACCTATATGTTTACGACTTCGTTTCCTATTTAACTAATTACGGAAATAGGGCCCTTTTAAATGTGACCAGTGTGACGCGGTTTTCACTGGCATAATATCATGGAATAAGAGACAGGAACATCGTATTAAAGTTCACGGGGTTAAGGAGAGTAGAGATCCATTTCCAGAGGGGTAATGGGGGTTAACGGGGCGCGTAAGGTCAGGTCGGGTTTGCTACTTAGTAGTAAATTATAAGTCTTTTAAGGAACGCTCCATATAGCTTTTTATTGTTCTTAGCACTATGCTTAAGTCGCATTAGCGTTTAATAACGTGAAAGCCCATGATAAAACCTGCTTTAAGTCATAAGATCCAGTTGCTCCCTAGCCACTTTAGCGACTTATGCTAAATATTAAGTCTCTTTAAACCGTAATATGTACCTTATCCTTACTAGTTACAGACTGCTTAACTTCCTTCCCTCCTTATCACCGTTTCACTAGTTTATAATGTTACGAGGCTTAAGATATTAGTCGGATATAATTAGCTTCCTCGGGAAATGGGATGGTGCTCTAAGGATGTATGCTTCTTTAAAAGGAGATCAGCTTATATAACTAACCAGCTACTAAATAGAGCAGTGCCGTCCCGCTGCTGCAGCTAACGACGCTAGCCCTACTAAGGCCAGCATTATTAGCGAAATAAACATCTCTTAAGAGGATGAGGAATAGGAGCTCTTTATGCTGCCCGACAATAAGTTAAGGCTAACGGACAGAAAGGCTAATATTACCGGCGTGTAATTAGAGCAGAATTCCTATTTCCAATCATTAAGGTCTGCTAGCTTCCTTTAAATTATACTAGGTCGCTTTAAGGAGCACATATAGGGCCTGTCACTATGTTTGCATAGGAGCCTCGCGTTTAAGAATGTACTTAACTGGGGCGCGTGCCGCTATATGCAAAATATACCTGATCTCGCCACTTAAAACAAGCGATACTAAAGAAGGAACTGAAAAGAGCGGTATCAGAGAAGCGTGCGCAGGTCTGAATGGTGCTTCAGCATTACTAAATGTGATAGCGGCTAGAGAGAGGTATAAAGCGGTGCTGCGATAATTTGATTTTACGCAGAGAGGACGCGCTCCCTTATTAATATAGCTGTGGCCATAACTACGTACCGAGCTTAAGAGAGTACTAGTAAAAATACAGCGTACCACAAGCAGGAATGGCGATAGGTTGTCCACTCTTTCCCTTATTAAGATTTTAGATTTAGCTAATTAATTATATAGGCGATGAAGCAACTATACTCGTTACGACTAGTATTTAGGAAGCATAATGCTTTATTATATAATTACATGTTAAGTAACCTTAAGTTTAAGGATACTAAAGGTTATTTAAGTACTATAGGATAATGAATATAAGATTTTAACATTACTTAATTAAAAGTCGCGATTAAGAACTACGATAATCTTAATAGCTTAAACGTATTATGTATATTATATATAAACTTAATTATTAATAACTAAACTTATAAACTTTATATAAGAAGATTTAAACTGCTGCTAATTAAATAACGCTAAACTATAGTATTTACTTTACTATATCCTACTAACATTTATTATAAACTTATAGTTTCTTAAGACCATGTATAATAGTATGTAAGTATAGAAGCTTAAAATGATTTTAATAATAAGCAGCTTTTATCACCGAGATTTACGGGGTTAGATTTAAGTAATTATTAATAAGAATGCTTATATAATTAAAAAAATAATAAGCGAGACGTTTTAAACCTTAGCTAATTATGTCTTAATATATATTAAGCTAAACCCACTTTTAAATTACTAATTAAAATAAAAGTTAATATAGCCTCTGCTTACTTAACTTAATTTAATTAATAAGGTAGCCTTCTTTTAAACATCTTCCTTAAGGCTTAACTTATAAGTTTCATTACCGTTCTTTATTTAAAAGTTAATTGTCTGCTTAAAGGCTTAATCACTATGTTTTATTTTTAGTAATAGATCAGCCAGCTATGGTGGCTATTCCTTTTACTACACGAATAATTAATCTCTAGTTATTAGGCTTAACTAATGCTTGCACCCCTTCCGGCAGTGGCCCTCTTAGTGGCGGCACTAGCGGGGTTAACCGCAGCGGGAGGTCGATGTTTGTCTGCCGATTCTAAACTTGCTGCCCAGTTCCATCCTAAGCTAGCTAATAGAGCAGATAAATCATACAGTAAGCCGTGCACGGGTCGTTTAACGACTTACGAAACTGGTATCTGAATGTCGCGACGTCTGCCATTATCTACGAAGCTGTAATATATTGCCTTAATTTCTACGATCTTAATCACAAGCAGCTGTAGTAAGAGATGGGCTGCGACTCACGCACTAGGGGTTAAGGGGAAGTTTTCGCAGTGTAACGGGCTAACGGTGGTATCTTTCTTAAAGTTAACTATTTAACAATTTAACTTAGCCGACGAGTATACATATAATTTTTAAAAGGCACCGCCATACATATACTATTTTACAGATAAGATAGTAATGATGTAAGTAGTGCTAATAAAGCGTCTAATAAAAGACGTAACATTTAAAACTTTATTTAACGTTAACGGCTTATTAAGTGCGGGTTAGCAGCTAAAGTGGAGCATGCTACGATCATTTAAAGGTTTTATTAAGTCTTATCTCTTATCAGATTTAAGCGATAACTAGTCTTTAATATCGTTTCACGCTTAAGTAGTAAAATAACGTTAAGCATAATGCTAAGTAATACATGCTATAGAATGCGTAAAAACCTTTCTCTATATTTAAACTTTAAATATCCCGCTTTTAACGCTAGTCCCCATTAATCTGTAAGATAATATACGAATGTTAACGAGTTCTCGGTGCTTTATTACACCTTTAAAGCTACGATAAATCTTAATCCTTAGCACGAGGTCCGGGATAAAGCTACTATAGGAACACTGAGTTAAATACCGATAGGTAAACGACCGCTAGCGCCGGCGCCGTTAAGACTAACTACCGACTCGAATCATCCAAATAAGCAGTTATAAAGGAGAGAGGATAATGGTGCTCCTATACCTGGCCCGAGTGGCCCTAGCGACCTAAGCGATATCTCCGAGTCACCGTAACAACCGCATATTAAGGGCCTCGACCCGGCGACGACCATAAAGCCTCTGCCCCCGGTCCCCTACGCAGCCCAAAACATACCTGTGGATAAGACAGACTTTACATTAGCTGCGCCCGGTATCAATACTCGGCCAGGTCCTCGACCGGGTGGACTCAGCCGTCTCTTCACTCGGCGACATCAGGCCGCTCAGCTGCAACCGACTGCGCGAGTGGTAGATAACGATTGCTACGATTCCAAGGTGGTGGATTATCTGGATGTTATCGGTAAGGCGATTGTCCAACAGCTCTGGGCTGGCACTAACCATAGGTGTAAACCCTAAAGTCGCTACCCTGTCCTCCATCACAAACATCCAGAACTCTCTCTTCGTACCGTCACTAGGAAAGTGGGTAAATCGACGGCCAACTTACGATCTATCGCAGCTCCTAACAGCTCCCGGGGCTTATCCCGAATCGACAGAAAACGTTACGAAGGAAGAGACCTCAGACGAGGGAGAACGGCCTGCAGCCGGGCGAGTACACAGTCTCTCGTCCGTCCTCACAGCGCCGTAGTATGCAATTCTTCCTAATAATGCATCGCTGGAAGGATAGCGAGAAGAGGACATTAAGCTGCTTAACGATCGCGTCCGCCACATGCTTCACTCACGGAGGTCCAAGATTAAGCAAAGCTTTAAGGGCTTCCTTCAGTACGCCCGCAGGCCGCTCAGCTTTTTCGTCACAGTCTACGCCACTCTCATTACGCTGTTTGGTCTTACATGGGTGCTCTTCCTCATCGGCTGGATCTACGTCGGCGATCGGCAACTGTACGTCATCAACGTGATCGACTACATTCTAGTCGCTCTTTTCGCCATCGTCGGTGATGGCTTAGCCCCGTTTCGAGCAGTGGACACGTACCACATGATTTATGTTGCACATTACCGTAAGCCTCGTGCATTTCATGTCTGTCTACCTATCAAGCGCTGACCGAGCTGTTCAGACCGCAAGACATGGAAGATGCGCAAGAAGCTTCTCCTTCCTAAACTCAAAGACCATAACGACCTGCCAATCGACAAGACCAACCCTGACCCTTCCAATTTGGAAGCCGGCAGGGTTAGCCAAGGACAGCAACAAGGACAATAAAAAGACGACTTCTTCCCGGTGCTATCGGACAAGGAACAAGCCAAGCTCGTCCATCACCAAGAGAAGCTCGCCAAGTCGCACACCTTTTACAAGCCGCACGAGACCGAAACCCACCATGCTTTCCCCCTCAAACTGCTGATTGCCGTTGTTGTATTGCTCGACCTGCACAGCTGCCTACAGATTTCATTGGGCGCCTGTACTTGGGGGATTGACTACCGCGTGCGGCCGACCGCCCTGACTACGGTTATTCTATGCTGCTCCATCGCCGCTAACTCGGCTGCGGGGCTCCTAATCACTATCGGCGACCGGAGGACGAGGAAAAAGGACGTCATTGAGCGCTTGCTGAAGCAGGATCTAACACAGCAGGCCATGAAAAAGATACAGAAAGAAAAGGAGAAGGGCGACAAGGCGCAGCTCAACATCAATCTGCCGTTCAAAGAAGGAGAGAAAGGGCGAGTCAGTGTTGAGCTGCCCTGGAGAGAGGGGGGAAGAAGCAGTAATAGCAGTGATACTACTAGAAAAGAGAAAGATCAGGTGGGTAACTTCGATACGGGAGGCCTACCGAGACTAAGCGAGGAGCATCAGCGTTAATACAGAAGAAGAAGCATTGGAACGAATTCCTAACGGACAATGACAACATCTGGAAGGCCGCGAATTACCTGAAATCAAGAGACGATACAGCGTTTAAAAAGATTCCACAACTCACCAAAGCAGACGGCACATCGACGGCCGACCACAAAGAACAGGCGGAAGAGCTCCTCACAAAGTTCTTTCCTCCCTTACCAGACACTATCCAGGACGAGGGGCCGAGACCACAGAGAGCTCCCATCGTGATGCCGGCTATCACGATGGAGGAGGTCGAACGACAGATATCTGCAGCAAAGCCCTGGAAGCACCCGGGGAAGACGGCCTACCGGCAATAGTATGGAAGGAGATCTAGCAGGTGGTCAAGCACCATGTCCTAGCGCTCTTCCGCGCCTCGCTGGAGGACTGCTACCTCCCGAGTCAGTGGCGACACGCCAAGATCATCCCGCTCAAAAAGCCGGGCAAGGAGGATTACACTATCGCGAAGGCATAAAGGCCCATCTCACTCTTAACGACACTAGGTAAAGTGCTGGAAGCAGTGATCGCAGAACGGATCTCCCACGCAGTAGAGACCTATGGCCTCCTTCCCACTAATCACTTCGGCGCGCGCAAGCAGCGGTCAGCAGAGCAAGCGCTCGTCTTCCTTCAAGAGCAAATCTACACTGCCTGGCGGGCAAGAAAAATTGTCAGCCTAATTAGCTTCAACGTCAAAGGAGCCTATAACGGAGTCTGTAAAGAACGGCTAGTCTAGAGGATGAGAGCACGCGGCATGCCAGAGCAGCTGTGTCGGTGGACCGAAGCCTTCTGTTCCGACCGCACAGCCTCGATCCAAATCAACGGCCATACCGCGGAAGTGCGAAACCTGCCACAGGCAGGCCTACCCCAAGGCTCTCCCCTCTCTCCCATCCTGTTCCTCTTCTTTAACGCAGACCTGGTACAACGGAGGACCGACAGCAACGGCGGTGCGATAGCCTTCGTCGATGATTTCACAGCCTGGATCACAGGTCCGACGGCGCGGAGCACCCGCAAGGACATTGAAGGAATCATCAATGATGCACTGGACTGGGAAAGGAGAAGCGGAGCGACATTTGAAGCAGAAAAGACGGCAGTCATCCATTTTACCCGCAAAGCGTATAAGGCTGACTCGGAGCCCTTCACTATTAAAGGCCAAGTTGTTAAGCCCAAAAGTCACGTTAAGGTCCTTAAGGTGGTTATGGACGCCAAGCTCAGATACAGGGAACACATCGTAAGGGCAGCCTTTAAAGGGCTTAACGCAGCGATGGAGCTGAAGCGTCTCAGGGGCCTATCTCCGCTTACGGCCCGGCAGCTTTTCACGACTATGGTTGCCCCAGTGGTGGACTACGCCTCTAATGTCTGGATGCACGAATGCAATTGGAAGGCCGCGCCGGCCATTAACAGGGTGCAGAGGATCGGGGCACAGGCGATCGTGGGAACATTCAGCACAGTGGCAACAAGGATAGTGGAAGCAGAAGCTCACATTCCCACGGCCTAAGGTAGATTCTGGAAAAGGGCGATTAAGATGTGGACGGACATCCACACCCTCCCGGAGACTAATCCGCTCCGTGATGCCACTTTCCGAATGCGAAAGTTCAGAAGATCTTACCGCTCGCCTTTCTACTAGGTGGCAGACGTACTTAAGGACGTCCCCTTAGAGAACCTCGAAACGGTCAATCCATTCGTGTTGACACTATGGGAGGAGCGAGTGGAGATCACGGTCGATCAAACAGTAACGGCGCAGATAGAGACGACATGGGCGGTGCGGATCGCCGTGAACAGTTCCGCGCGAAACAACAGGGTAGGAGTAGGAGGGGTCGTCCGTATCCCGTTATCGATGTGTGGTGGCCTAAGAGACGAGACCTTTAACATGACGCTGGGCCCCAGAACGGAACAGAACCCGTTCTTAAGAGAACTTACAGCGATCGGATATGCGTTGAGATTGTTACGGAAAGTCCGGCACCGCAAGATCATACTCGCCATAAGCAATAAGGCAGCCGTGTTGACACTGAAGGACCCACGCCAGCAGTCGGGACAACAATACGTCTATAAGGCGTACGATGCGATGAAAACCGCACGGAAGGCTAGGAACACGATCTCGGTCGTGTGGATCCCAAAGAACGCTAACAACGAACTCCTAAAGATAGCCAAGGAAAAAGCGAGGGAGGCAACCTTATGGAACGCTACACAACAAGCCCATGAACCCGGAATGCGATCAATAGCCCTCCGTATCGCGTGGGGTAAGCGGGCATCGCTTAACACCTTGCCTAACAAAGTGGGCAAACACTCTAAGAGAGTCGACGCAGCGCTACCAGGGAAACACACTCGACTGCTGTACGACCGCCTATCACGAAAGGAGGCCGGCGTGCTTGCTCAGCCTAGGACAGGCATGGCTAAGCTCAACACATACCTCTATCGTATTAGAGTAGTATCGTCAGACCAGTACCCGTGCGGAAAAGCGACAGAGACAGTGGAGCACTTTATGTTTCGATGCAGACAATGGACCGAACACCGAGCAGAGATGCTCCGATGCACAGATGTTCATAGGGGTAACATCTCCTTTTACTTAGGAGGAAAGTCGCCGTCCGATGATAAAAACTGGTCCCCGAATATGCAAGCGGTGCGAGCAACGATACGGTTTGCCATTGCTACGGGCCGTCTGGACGCAGACCAGCCACAGAACGAAACAGCCTGAACCCATCATCATAAACCCACCATCACTAACTCGACCAACACCACTCATCTCGTGCCACGCTAAGTAAGCACGCTTCAACCGCCGAGGATAGGACGTTGAACACTTAGAGAATGGCCTTCAAGCCAGCTTACTAATGATATCACAACCCACGAGTACCTGCACAGAAAAGGCCAGAAAAGTAAGGACATAAGCCAGAAAAGGAAGACGTACGGGCTTTAAGAGACCAGGATCCCTTTTAGGAAATGTACTAGTACATGTGTGATAGTTGCCCTTTCGGGTTAAGCCCGCCGGGCGGAATAAATTGTGTGTGTGTGTGTGTTAGAATGAAAGGATAAATACCGTTGCGTGTAAAGTCACGGTAATGAGGCGCCACCTTTTGCGACAATGGCGCAGCGGTTATTTCCAACAGTGTGTGTGTGTGTAGCACAGTAATGGTTGCCTTTAAGTTTCTCTTGATTACTTATAATATAGTAGCAAATCTTGCACCCTCGCAGCGCCAGCAGATCCGAGACATGGCAAGTTCTTGCTTCCTAAGTCAAATAAGAGTATTCTATTATCCAGCCTTATGTAAGAATGTTTGAAAGGGCGAAGAAACGTCTTAAAAGTGCTAGAATTTGGCTGAAGGACTATAAAATGACCCGTCCTCCTAGACCCTTCCCGTGGCACGCTATGAAAGAAAAAAAGAGAGAGAAAAACGCTGAGCGAAAAGGAATATACTTCTTCCTACGATACGGGATTGACTTCTAAGAACTTCAGGATCAAAACGTGTCCCGAAGAACATCCAATCACCACGCTTGTTCCAGACGCAGCCGAGGAAGATGGCCGATACTCGGGTGGTAGCCATAGCAGATTTTGTCCCTGATATGTGATCCAGGTACCGTTGCTATTTAAGCCATATCCTACATGTTGAGGTAAAGAAGCCAAACGGTCAGGAGAGGTGACAGCCGAAGCTGTAGCAATTAGAGCAGGTTGTAAGTTGAACGTGCCAAGTTCGGTATGCCAATAGCCAGAGTTAGATTTATCGAATTAGAGATAACGAAAGTCTGAATCGCTACAGCCCTCGACCGTCGATAGACACTGGCCCGTCGCCGGATCCCAGATCTTGACCGTGTTATCGTCCGACGCCGATGCGAGCCGCGTCGTATCGTGTGGCCAGGCCACGGAAGTAACCGAACCGCTATAGACCCAACCGATGCTGCTGCCTCTGACCCACTGGCATGGACACAGGCTTGTTGGAGGAGGAGCGGTGTTCCACCTCCATCCAGAGCCTGTCGTTGCCGGGCAATAAACCTTGGCTGAGCGAAGCGCCGCTCTTGAGGGCTTAGACACCAATAGTTAGTACAGAAACACGAGAATCAAGAGGTGCTGGCCGTCGAATGCTGATGCAGCAGAGCATTTGTATTTATCGCAATATCTATTATCATATTCGTAAGCATAGTTCTGCCTGTTATAGGATTGACGTACTGACGCTCTCAACTCCTTGCCTAACCAAGTGCGGGTGGCGTTATTCGGAAGCTCGCCTGTCCACCTTTCACGGCTGATTATACCATGCCTTTTAAGCTCCCCAATTAGAACACAGTTCTCTCCACATCCCCAAGCGAAGTCAATGGTCTGTGGAACTCTACATGGTACGATTAGACATTCTCTTTATAAAAGCCGAATAGGAGGCAGGATATTAAAACTCGCGGATTACTTGGAAACGCGTTGAGTTGAGATACTGAACATTTGCCGAGCCTGCTCAGAGGTTGGGTTAGGCAGGTAGACCAACAATAAGCAATTAATGGATTGATTACCAACCCCGCCGCACCCAAGCGTGACGCGCGACTGTGCCGAGAAAACCGCATCTGAACTGTGACGTGGCATGAAAGTGGTGGACGTTAATGCCTAATGCCCAACACGACGGAGCGACTCAGCCTAATCATCGACTTGTGACAGGTTGCAAGAAAGGTCCCATAAGACCTACAATCCCGCATTTTTTTTCTTTAGCAATCGCGCTCTAGATATAGCAAGAAACGTCTGGGGGGCACAGATGGAAGCAAAGAATGTTGCGGAAACTAGAACGCAGAATATTTCAAACAGTTGACCAACCCTTACGGGGTCACAGTGCCGCGAAATCATAATTCCGTCTTTAGTAAGCAGATATGGCAAAGCAATATTCAATTGTACTGCTGCCGAGAAGGACGAAAGTATGGAGCAAAGCTGTCAATTGTCATATGCTGTAGATACAGTGACCTCTGGAGAAGAGGAAGCTTCTTGTCTTGTGTATGGCTTCAAGCCTTATATACATGTGTTGAGTCCCAGGCACCAGGCTGGTGCCTATGTTGAGTCACTGGTGCCTACGTTGAGTCATTGGTGCCTTCGTTAGCTCCTAAGCACCCATGATGCTATTCCCAGTCTGACACTATTACAGATACGGACCCTCCCCTAATTAACGTCATCCCGAGCCCTTTCCTCGGTATCGATTCTTGCCGCGTATGGTAAGAAGATGAAAGAAAGGAAGATCTCGGACGACCAAGCCTCCCCCTGGCCTAAGGATGGCACGGCGGAAATAAGGTGACCGGAATGGATGGCCTCGTCAGCTAGTATCTAACTTTACATCATAATCTCGCATCGTTCATACGGCGGAGCACCCGGGATAGGCTATGATACTAGTCCAGGAGGGCATAAATATACGGGCTCATCGAAGTCTCAAGCCTTGTCCGCATATTACAGAGCCGTTTTACCTATACGAGTCTTCCGAGCTAGTCTATAAAAGGCGAACCGACGGCGGGACGCCGATACATGTGTGGATATGGTCTTAGATTGTGGTTTTCATGCGACGGAACTATGCTGTTTACCTGACAACCCAGAGCTGAGAAAGGCAACCTTGCAATCCCTGGATTCTTGTCCGGTCTCATGCCCCCATCCACCCTTTCCGGAGTCTGCCTTGTCTGTATGTTACAACAGATAGCCTGTAGTGCAGTGCTTAGCGGTTCGCTGGGTCCGGACTAACAAGGCCAACCGGGCTGCGGAGCTTTTTATCCCCGCGCCGCCACGTCGGATAAACGCACGCCCGCCCACCGACTTGTCTCCAAGTAGAAGCTCCCATCATTGGCACGCGGGGAAGTTTGGTTGCACGAACCCTGTCCAGTGACTGAAGAACTGATTGGACGTAGAGTGCTCTTATGTAGGCACATCGCTTAGCTGCCTGAAGCGGGACCGCCTCCCCGAATTCGACTGTCCTCTTTAGTCCAGTCTAAATGAAGAGCCGAGATGGCGGCGAGGAGTCTCCCTGGTGCATAAAAAGCGCGGGCGTCAGCGTTGGTGCCGATATCAATGCTCCTGCATTGTGAGGGACACACCAACCTCCGGGTCTGCGGCCGTTCGGCCCCATCCTGTATGGCCCGAGTAGCAAGGCCCGTCGGCTAACCGCCCGGCCCCAGTCGCCCGCATTCACGAGCTAAAGCCTAAGGTCCAATCATTAGCAGCGGGGATGTTAGATCTCTTTCACTAGCTGGAGAAATGATTAGATGTAAAGCATTCTCATCTAGGCATTAGGGCTTAGCTGCCTGGGACGGGACCCCTCATGACCCGCGACCTAACCTCCCACCCCGCAAAATAACACTAACCACTCTATTTATTTCGGCACCCTTCCCCTCGGCCGGAGCCACATCCAAAAGAACATCATACAGTAAGAAGCGTTAACTGTCTCGATGTCAAGCTATCCCCAATGCCCGTATCTCCCGTGCCTTATGTATGCTTTTCGATCTTAAGCGACCTCGTTTTAGTGTCCGCTTTAAGACCCCTACAGACTGAGATGGCGTATAGCGCCCGTTCTATAACGACCCATTACGCTTATAACCTTTCTTCTGCCTTTCGTCTGTAAACCTTACAGACTTAACAGACCCGCCACGCCTAACTCCTAGCTACGCCGGTCGATTAGGAGGTGCCTTTAGTGATGGAACTGCTACTGGGTTTAGCTGCGATGGCTGCGTCGTCTCATTCTGCTGCGTAGGCTAAGGATTTCCCTGGAAAATCGCCGTGGCTAGCGTTCGTGTCTAATCCATAGCAGTGGGCGCTACGGAGTATAGTATTGTCGTTCCGTTTACCTAGTTCGTAAGCGGTGACGACACTCCCAGGCTCGACTAAGTGACATTGGTTTGTGGAGTTTGGAATGAGTAGAATTCGTCGAGGAGCCATCGAGCCGTTAGAAGCCGATCGGCGTCGTCGGCAATTACTCCGCGCCGCGATACATGTGCATTACAATCTGCAAGGTGTCTACGGGTCTCGTCTGAGGAATAGGCGCTCGGACTGTTCGAAAACGCGTCACGCAAGGACCGGCCGGCCTGCGGCACGTCCCGTGTGAAGTCGCCGCGTCTCGCCCCGACCTGCGGGGCAGAATGGTCTGGAGTTGTAGGGTCACTTTAATCTGACGTCGGCGCTCCTTCCGCACGTCGCTAAAGCGTCAAACCGCGCGTTACCGCCGAACTCGCAAACGAGCTCCGGACGTGTTGTACTTGTCTTATTCTTCTCACGACGCCGGAGTCCCGTTTGTACCCTCGATGTTCTCTCTAATAGCGCCACAGTTTCTCGAAGCCCCTGCCCTGCTCGGAACGTACGGCAACGATTCAGATCAACGGACAATCATCCGAGACACGAAGTCTGCCACAGGCTGGGCTGCCTCAAGGCTCACCCCTTTCCCCTATCTTGTTCCTCTTCTTCAATGCAGACTTGGTACAACGGCGGATCGACAGCCGTGGGGGAGCGATAGCATTTATTAATGACTTCACAGCCTGGGTTACGGGACCAACAGCGCAAAGCAACCGCGAAGGCATCGAAGCGATCATTGATGAAGCCTTAGGTTAGGAGAGGCGAAGTGGGGCGACGTTCGAGGCGGAGAAGACAGCGATTATCCACTTTACTCGTAAAGCGTACAAAGCTAATTCGGAACCGTTTACCATCCAGGGGCAAACTGTCAAACCTAAAGACTATATCAAGATCCTTAGAGTGCTTATGGACGCTAAGCTTAAATACAGGGAACACATTGCGAGGGCCGCCTCTAAGGGTTTGGAGGCAGTAATGGAGCTAAGGCGACTTAAAGGTTTGTCTCCATCGACAGCGCGGCAACTGTTTACATCCACAGTCGCCCCAGTGGTGGACTACGCCTCCAATGTCTGGATGCACGCCTTTAAGGATAAAGTCGTTAGGTCTATCAACAGGGTCCAAAGGATAGGAGCGTAAGCGATCGTAAGGACGTTCCTCACGGTGGCAACGAGCGTTACGGAAGCGGAGGCTCACATCGCCAGTGCACCAGACCGGTTCTGGAGACGGGCAGTCAAACTGTGGACTGACATCCACACCCTGCCCGAAACCAATCCGCTTCGCAGGAATACGTCCCGAATGCGAAAATTCAGAAAACAACACCGCTCACCACTTTATCAGGTAGCAGATGCACTTAAAGATATAGCGATAGAGGAGTTGGAAACCATTAATCCGTTCACATTATCACCGTAAGAGAAACGAGTACAGACTAATACTAACGAAACAACAGACAGATAGGTGAACGAGGGTTAGGCGGTGCGTGTCGCCGTAAGCAGCTTAGCACGGAATGAGGTAGTGGGAACAAGCGGAGCTATTCAGATACACACATCGGCGTAAGGCGACCTAAAGGTTAAAACCTTCTCCTCCACACTTAGCGCAAGATCAGAACAGAACCCGTATTCCGGTGAGCTAGCTGCGATAACGTGCGCCTTAAACTCGCTACCGAAGCTTAGATTTCGTAACATTGTGCTGCTAACGAGAAACAAAGCAGCTATGCTCACAATTAGGAAACCACGGCAACAGTCTGGACAGGAGCACCTCCGCCGAATCTACGAGTCTATTAGAGGACTACGGAGAGATGGAAACGTGATGAAAATCTTATGGTCCCCTTTAGGTGAGGGAAATGAGCTCTTACATCTTGCTAAGAGAAGGGTAAAGGAGGCAACCCGTTAAGGTGCTACGCCACAGACACAGGTCCCCAGAGTGTAATCGACAACTCTAAACAATGCGCGAGCTAAACAAGGCGGTTATAAATGCTTACTAGAGAAAGTCGGAAAACACTCTAAAAAAGTCGACGTGGTATTATTAAGCAAACACACATGAGAGCTGTACGACCAATTATCATAAAGGGAAGCTAGCATACTTTCCTAACTTAGGATAAGCATAGTAAGACTAAACGCATACCTTTACCGAATCGAAGCGGCATTAACGGATCAGTGCACATACGGACAAGCGAGAGAGACAGTCGAGCATTTCCTCTTCCGTTGCAGAAAGTGGACGGCTTATCATACAGAGATGCTTTAATGCACGGGTGCCTACCATAGTAATACTTCCTTCTATCTAAGAGGAAAGTCGCTATTAGATAACGAAAACTGGACCCTAAACCTAAAAGCTATCCGGGCAACGATACGGTTTATAATAGCTATAGGTCGACTTAATGCGGACTAACTATAAGATTAATCTAACATTATACCTGATATAACTTAAACCAACCACCTCGTGCTATAGATAGCAAACGCCGCTTTAGCCACCGAAGATAGGACATTAAATACTTAAGGAATAGCCTTTAAGCTAGCTTACTAATAATATCATTAACCTACGAGAGTCTAAAGATAAATAGCATATGAGTGATTATAATCGAGAGAAAAGGATTTTATATAGGCTTAAGGAGATTAAGTCACATCTTAAGAAAAGTACCTATATATTAGTATAGTTGCCCTTTCGGCTTAGCCGCCGGGCGTTAATAAATTGTGTGTGTGTATGTGTGTGGCGACGCCCAGCTATGCCCACAGCTTCTTCAGCCCCGCGATAAGCGTTAAGAATATCCCGCACGTTGACATTAGTTATCCTTACTGCTATCGTTATTTTTCCCATGTCCCACGTGAATCCACTCGAGGAAGCTATATCTTCACGTTAATTAGCTTAACGAAGAGACCCCAATGACTAAGTAGAAGCAGGGTAGCGTTTAAAAGACCTATCACAGCTTCGTCCCTTTATCAGTCTAGAAATATTGATTCCTTTAAGACTCAGAAGTATACAGCTGAATGCCATTAGCCGTTAAGCAACGAGCCATCCATTTTATTAAGGCGTAGCAGGCGGCCAGGTTAAGGATGGCTTACGGCATTTAGCTAATCTCTACCTCGCCTTTTCTTTCCTCGCCATTTCCTATTTAACGACCTTGCACTCTCGCATAATTGCCTTTTTGCTCCCGTTATAAATAAAGAGACTTTTATGCTTCGTTCTCTCCCTGCATATCCTTGTTTCACCGGAAATACCGGCCTTACGAGGAGTGTTTTCTTAGTAAGGCCGTTAGGCTTGCTAAGCTCACGTTTATTAGGCACAATCGCGATTATCTACCCTTTCTCCTTAGCACTTCTTTGATTGATCTAACGTACTTCGAACAATGGCGACATATAGGGCAATCTTCCCGCGTTTTTTTAGGAAGAGGCAGCTAGAGACTCCTTATAACCCGTCGGGAAGCGATCAACCCGAAGGAACGAGCGGCGACCCTACCCTACCCGATCCGCGATCATACCTTAAGACAAAACACTTTAGGTCGTCCCCCGCGAGCCCCCTGCCTGTCTCCTTCCCCGATGGAGTTGAAGTATTGCATGACTGTCCCGACGCCACGGTCGATATCTGCTTTGTCCACGGGTTAACTGGCGATCGGGACAGCACCTAAACCGCCCACGGGCAGTCCACACCCTAGCTAAAGATGCTCCTCCCACCTAAGCTTAGTAAAACTCGCATGCTCACTTATGACTACGACGCATACGTAGTGCGTAAATCGGTTACATCGATAAATCACTTAATCGATTATGCTACGAACCTTCTTAAGGATTTAATAGATAATAGATCTTCCTACAATGCATCATCTCGTCCCCTTATTTTCATCACCTATAGCCTAAGCAGCCTTATTTATAAGGAGGCCATTCTGCTCTCGCGGAATAACCCTAAAGTTTATCTTTAAGGCATATTTAATTACACTATCGATATTATATTTATAAGCACTTTATATAAGGGAGCTTAGATAGCTAATTAGGTTAAGATACTGGCTTCGGCTCTTAGTCTCATAAAGTCCACTAACAAGTTATTATTAAAGATCTTAAAGATAAATAACCAGTTCCTCGAGTCCATTTAAGTTAGGTTTTAGTTAATAATATAGCAACTACGAGAAGCTGGTAAGCGTCTTAAGGTTATATACTTCTTCGAAGAACTACCTTTACTTATAGCCGGGATAATTATGTTTAAGGACCCCGCCACTCTTAAAGGTTACGATTCTTATAGCATTTACGCTAACTATAAAGACATAGTTAAGTTTAGCTCCGCGGAAGATAATGGATTTAAAAAGCTGCTTAAAGAGCTGATTAAATAAGAATTATAAATTAAGTATAAAGCACAGGTCGATTCCAGTATAAATTAACGTTCTCGTCGATAGTATATAGCTTTTAACTAAGCGTATTACTTTATAGTTTAAAGCCTATTTAAACCCTTATAATTAGTATAAGATTACTTAAAATCGCTAGCCTTTTTAAAAATGGATTAATTTAAAGATATTAAAATCGTCGCCGCTAAAGGAACATATAAGTAACTGCTTTAACATAAGACCTATAAGAGGTAGGCCACTTATAATTAAGGCTTGCTTTAGGTTAAGGGGAAGCCCGGCTTTAAGAAGTTAACGTTATTACAATATGCTCTCGGTAACATTACGGAAGCACCTAACATCAGAGATGGAGCCTTCATTCTTAAGTTCTTCTTCCACGGTCACGGTGCTAAACTTTAAAAGACGCCGCTTAGCCTTTTCCGGTCGCTCCTTTATTAGGTCCTTAGCTAGGTCCTTAACGCCTTACCGGACCTCGTTAACTTTTTTTAACGATAGCGTAATACTGTTAACGAGCTGGGCGAAAAGTAGCAGTAGCATTTAAGCGACCTACAGCGCTTCTTTTAATCATCGCTTCTAAAAGTCTTAAAGAGTCGCTTAGTCTGGTTATTTATCGACGCGCTAAATGAATATAGTATAGAGAATATAGTTAACCTAATTAAGGAGTTTAAATCCCTACTTTAAAGGCACCCGCCCACTCGCTTATAGTTCCACATCTGTTTTACTTATTATTACTACCTGATTCTAAGCTTAAATTACTAGTTTGAAATATGCCTTAAGCGTGAAAATAAAGAGGATATTTCTACTTATATATAATCTTAGCATTTTAAATCTTATATATTAACGGCATTTATAATTCTGGTTTTAATTATAGAATGCGCCGAGGGCATTTTTATATGGGCGCGTCTCGTAGTGGATAAAGTTATAAAGCTTAACCTTAAAGGAGAAGGATTAAAGGTTATTAAAAAGGAAATCTATACCATCCCTTAAGACTTAAATAAGCTATACCGCGAACTTATTTAAGGTATGCATAAGATATCAACTTCCTTAAAGCTGATCTAATAAATCTGCTTTGCCACGCGGCCACTGTCACTAAACGAATTGCGATAGGCTATAGTCATCAACGCTAATAGCCTATACCAGTCATTATAACAGTGCGAGAGCGCGGAAGATTACATATTAAATTGTAACAGGATAAAGAGGCGAGTTTAAATGCTTAGCTATGGTCTTACCGAAATCATACCATTATTTAATACGCAGGTTATATAGTTTATTCACCAATTAGTTAAAGACTTCTTCGTCGAGAAGGGCCTATTAGCTTTAGACAGCAGCTTAAAGTCAGCCGAAACCGAGACCTTTAAGGCCGATTTAATAGTCGGAATCGCCCACTATCGGCTGTCCAGGACCTGCATATGGTACCTAACAATAAAGGAGATCGCTTAGTTAACAACCTGCGATCGTAATGACTTAATGTTTACGTTTCCTTTATTAAACTACGCCACGACGTCGTAAGTAACGCATGCATAATAAAGTGAGACGAGGAAGGTCTCTTAAGATGATCTTCTAAACTATTTTGAGTGGCCGTCTGAACATCTTATACAGCGATGGGTGCTAGTTTACGGTAAAATAAACCAATATTCAGACGACCGTCCGCCGGAAGGGACCACTATGGTATACATAGTGTCACGATATCAGTTAATAGGGCCGTTACAGATGATTTTGCAAAGGGCAGATCAAGTTAGCACTAATATCAACGCTAAAGATTCTCGGGGTCGGACGCCGCTATGGTGGGCCGCCGCGAACGGGAGCGAGGCCGTCGTCAAGATGCTGCTTAACACAGGGAAGGTCGATGTCGATGCGAAGGATGATAAAAATGGCCAGACGCCGCTGTCGTGGGCCGCCGAGAACGGGAACGAGGCCGTCGTTAAGATGCTACTCGACACAGGCAAGGTCGATGTCGACGCGAAGGATGATGAAAATGGTCAGACGCCACTGTGGTGGGCCGCCGAGAACGGGAACGAGGCCGTCGTTAAGATACTGCTTAATACAAGCAAGGTCGATGTTGACGCGAAGGATAATTCTGGCTGGACGCCGCTGTCGTGGGCTGCCGCGAAGGGGCGCGAGGCCGTCGTCAAGATGCTGCTTAACACAGGCAAGGTCGATGTCAATGCGAAGGATGATTCTGGCCAGACGCTGCTGTCGTGGGCTGCCGGGAACGGGCGCGAGGCCGTCGTTAAGATGCTGCAACTTAAACCATCATCGTAATTCCATGTTAAATAACGTTACCTATTAATTTTTTAATTATAGCGTGCCAGAGTTCGGGTCTGGGAGGATGTTCTAGTTTATAGTATTCTAATAACACTTAAGAATCTTCTGGAGGCCTGTAGTGAATCTTCTAGTGGCCTGTGGTTATGATTATGCCTTCGTAACTAAGCAATTTGTCAGCTTGGGATCATGAATCACTGGCCACTTCGCCGCCATTCTTTCAGTTAACCATTCGTAACCTGTCACGCAGAAGCGGGAGCTGCGAAGTGGACTTACTGTGAGAAGAGCGCTTCAGAAGTATTAAATAGAGTTCCTTGATTGATATAAAAGAGAGTGAGCGAAGCTCGCAGTATATATACATGACAAAAGAAAGAGCTTAGTAAGCTGTATGGGGTGCGCCTCAGGGCGCACCTGATGCAGCACGTGAAGCGACACACCTCGGCCCACGTAACCACCCTGCGACATAACCACTGTGGGTAGGGTTGCCTCTAATTCCGTGCACGGCTTCGCGGATGCTCTGCGGTAAATGGATGCTAAAGTCTGTCCAGGCGAAATCGGAAGAACGTTCCACTTTAGCCGTACGACACACGGATGGCTTATGGATTCCCCATCAGCCGACCATTATGCGGCAGGCGAGGCCGAGCCTAGCTTTAGGAATGCGGATTTATGTAAGGCAGGATGAGATCGAGGCGAGGGATTATTTAAGTTTATATAGTGGAGATGTTTAAAATCAGTATGATAATGGAAGAAGAGGAGGGAGGGATCTCGCTCGAGATAAGCGATTATATAAGCCGTTTACAAGGATATGAGAATAATAATTACCGAGCTTTTCTTATTAAAGCTTATGTTTCGGAACCTTTTTAACGAAGCTTTAAATTAAATTAAGCGACTCTCTCTCTTTATAGCTATCCTATTAAGCTAAACTAAGGTAAAGGCTAAGCCCCTTTTCTTCCCGGCTTACGAGTCCGCTTAAATACAGACGATAGTATTTTTAATGAGAAGCTTTTAAGGTAATGTGTAATTAAGGTCACTAGTTTCCTATTATAGCTTAACTCTGCTTACTTATAACGAGGACGTGTTAAAGGGTAAAATTAACTTTCCTTTATCTATAAGATTTATAATTTACTTAATCTTTAAAACCACACTTAATTATCTCTTCGAATAACCTCCCTTATAAAGATGCTATGTATAAAAGAACCGTGCTTAAATAAGCTCTCTGCGCGGCCTCCGGATCCTTCCTCTTAAGTTAGCTTCTTAGCCGGTATTATAGATAAAATAATTAAACATTCTACGCCGTTCCTTTAGCATCGCCGATTATTTGCCACTTATAAGCAAGGTAAACTTTAAGAGAGGTAAATTAAGAAGGTATAAGACCGGTAAGCAAGTGATAAAACAACTAAGTGTAAGGATAGTAAGGTAGAAAAGAGGGTGTAACGATAAGGAAGGGACTAATTTTCTCAGCTCTTTATAAGTTAGGAGGATGAAAGCTGTTAGAAGATTAGTTCTAAGCGATCCGTAAAGGGAAATTAGCTATATAAAGGCCTTAACACCATCTCTCTTAACATCTTAATTCACTTAGCCTCCGGGTTATCTCTTAGTTCGTTAAGTCATTAAATAGATCTACTACGTCCGGTTACCTCCTTTCATGCTTTATAAGACCAACCGGCCCTTAAAGCAGGTTTAAATGTAAGGTTCCTCGATTAGCCACCGCTTAAGCGTTCCTCTTTAAGCATTATTCATACGCGTCCATAACTTCACTGCTAAGCGGCTTCCTTAACCTCTTAAATTAACACTCCCTTACGCCCCTCCTTTATAACACTAACATTCCTTCATCTTCTTATCTTCTCCCCTTCTCCACTCTCGCCTTCACCGAAGTCCACTATCTCGGGCATAGCGTGTTTATACGTTACATTAAAACGGCGCATTTAACGCGCGTGTTATTAGTTCCTTAGCTAAGGAGGGAATCATTCCCGTGTCCGTGAGCTTACATTATAGTAACATTAGCTAGAACATTATCAGTCTAATAAACTAAGCAACTTCGACTCCGCCGCCTCCTCCTCGTTCCGCTTTATTCGTGAGCTTAAGCTCACAGGTCTTAGCTACTAAAGTCATACTGGCCCACACCCCTCTGCCCCGTCGTCGTCACACCATATTACTATTAAGGGGTCAGCTAAGTGACTATATGCTCTTACAGATCAATGCTAAAAAGTTATCTGCCTGTTCCACATACCTTGCTCTACATGGTTCAACTGTTTAAGGTTCATCCCGAATCTTCGTTAGGGTGCCGTTCGCTTCCAATCGGCCAGTTGTTCCCGTCTCTCATTGCCATAATACTTCTTTCGTGAAAGAATAATTGCAGTAAGTTCGCTCTTCTCACAACTGGGTACTAATGCTGAAAGATTTAGATAATCTGTCGTAAATGTCGCGACTCGTATAGCAAGTAAATATCCAATAGGTGGTGGGTGGATTGGAAATCATAAGCCTTTATGGTGCGTGAGCCCGAAACGGGGAACCCAAAAAATATCCCTGCACTGTTTCCATTTTGGTAAATAGCAACTTTAGCCGGGGTGGCCAGAAACGAGGCTCCGTGGCTGTGCCGCAGACGACCCACAAGGCTCACTCACGACTCACCCATGGCTCAGGTTAAAGCAGCGGCAGCTCAGGTCCATGCACGACAAAGGAAATCGCTAAGGGCAACTTTCGGGTAATGCATAGATCTGTTCTTTCATGTTTTGATGGACAACGCACAGTCAGTACGCGGGTTTACACTTCCCAACGCGTCTGGTCGAGTCTGCTCATGGACCTCTCATGGCTCACCATACCCACTAACTCATACCAAAAACCTGCCCAGTGCCCTTCCCGACAAACAATGAGCCGGCTAATGGCGGCAGAGATGACTGGAGTCCATGGTCTCATAAACCATACTGTCTCGGCCCAGAGGCACACGAAGATGACGAGCATAGAGACGATGAGACGAACTGCGTGTTCACCTATTCTTCATTCCGAGGCAACACCGGTATTAGTCTGGTCACCACATCCGAGCTGGCAGCAAGTGTCGTCGATGCGCTGGACGACGCGTTCGTTCCCCCGGAGTTTAGGGACCACCCGTCCAGCCCTCTCTCCTCTTCCTGTTCAGTGCCTGGGGCTGATGGCAAAACACCATTCGAGATTCGGGACCTACCCGGCCGTGGAAAAGGCGTGGTCGCGCGCCGCAAGTTAGCGCGTTTTGAGACGGTAATGGTCGGGTTCCCCGCATTGTTAGGGAAGATCGATGTTCTCAACGGGGGCGGGTATACCGACCGACAGAGACACCTAATCTTGCAGCGCGCTGTGAACCAGTTACCACCGGACGAAAAAAGGGAAGTGATGGCCCTCGCTCGAAGTACTGGCGGCGACCCGATACAGGATATCATCAAGACCAACGGTTTTGGGGTCGAGGTTGAAGGCGTGCCGCACATGGCTTTATTCACTGTTGGATCTGTAAGCCCCTACCTAGGAACCCTCCACGTGTACGTGATTGAGTATGAGTGCGAGGCTGATACAATTTTAGAGGGTGAATCATAATTGTAGACCCAAGTGCGTTCCCTATCAAAATAATTAATTAAAGGAAACTTGGCGGGACTGATGAGGTGTAGTGTCTTTTGGCGATACTCAAAACGCCACATGGCGATGGAGGTAGTCGCGCTGCGGGAGATTCAGGCGGGCGAGGAGGTTGCTCATAGCTGTAATTAACCCTCCCTTTTTTAAGTTCCCTTGCATGAGATACACTCTAATGATTGCAGATGCCCCGCTGGGATACACCCGCGCAGAGCGACAAGAGATGCTGCGGGCGTGGGGGTTTGAGTGCCGATGCGCCATGTGGGCTGCGCCTGCTGAGCATGTAGCGCTCTCGGATAGCCGACGGGAGCGACTGTTTGAGATCCACCACACCCTGTCCTCGCACGCATCGGAGGAAGAAACAGACGGAGAGCGTTTGATTCACGCTAGGGTGGACCAACTGGTGAGCGAGGCGCTGACCCTCATTGCACAGGAGGAGCTGCACCCCCAGGTCGTGGTCTACTGCGCTCTCTTCGCCCGCGCGTACATGGCTATCGGTGACCTTGCGCTGGCCAGGAAGTACGTCGCACTCTCGGAAGAAAACTGGATTCTGTACGGTGGCGAGGAACATGACAATGTCGACGGCATCCGGCTGCTGTGGGAGCAGCTTGCCGAGGCTGAAGCGGATGTTGATGACTGAAGACGAATAAAAAATAAGCATTGTGTGGAAGAGTTGTGTACGTTGTTTGTTGTGGCTGTCGGGACGACGCAGGTGGCCTTGGGGCGGCCCGGGATAGCACATTCGGCACAGATTTAAACAGGCAGCCCAACACAGAAATTTCATATCAATGAATGGCTGCTCTTAACTCGAGAGACAAAATGAAACTCTCTATGGATGTCTGCATGGCATCAGGCTGTTTAAGGCTTCTCACTCGACCGTTCCCGTCGTCGACTCGATACTTTCGTGCATGATAAGTACCTAAAAACAGGAAAAAATCAGCTTATGTGCCTTATCAGAAGTTAGGTTGAGACTGCCTTGTCATGTGGTTGTGGGGTAGACAGCCCAGCGCATTTCTTCGCCGGTGCACGGGCCTAGTTGGGCCGCGCTGCGTTGACATGCTCGTATCTGCTCAGTCTGCACTGCCATTTCAGCGCAAAACTAGCATCTGCGGTTCATATTTGGATTTATTAATGCGGAAATGAACGAGGTGGAAAATCTAGCTGCTTGTAGGTGGGCAAGCTTTCAGAGACGACATTCGCTACCAATGTGTGCACGGACCATACATGGGTTGTGCCTACCATACACAGGCACCCACAGGTACCTTATGTAATCAATGTCTTCCAGGTTGACTTGCGTTTCCTCGACTTAGGTTGCGTTTCCTCGACTTAGGTTGCGTTTCCTCGACTTGCGTTTCCTTACCTTGAGTTCGTTGGCATGTTTTTTTTCTTCTCGTTTTCCACTGAATTATTGTTCTCGTCATCAACTTCACCGTTCAGCGTTCATCTCAATATAATCAGTTCGTTTTGAGTTTGTATTCACTCTACATTAAGCTGCCTGCTGGTGTTCATTATCTTCCCGCCCCACCGCCTTCTTCATCCCATTGGCCTAGCAAAAATGGTTGCTCTGTTGACCTCCTCTGTTTCGCCATCGGTGGTGCGCTGTTGGCCTCCCGCAGCACGCGTTCACGCCTTGGGCCGAGACCTGCCTACTGCCAGGCAACCAAAAGCGCTTGAATGCCCCTCGCAGAACTTGTTGTCTTGACCCCTCTTGTCTCTCCTCCCCCATGGTTTGAAAGACCTGTCAGTTCAGTAAAGCCCTTTCCCGCCCGCCATTCCTAGCGTTATATACGCACATTATCTCGAGCAAAGTGCGCCATCATGCCACGGGCAATCAATATGCACGCCTCCGGAACCCCGTCGGGGCTGCTTCAGTACCTTATTCACCATGTCTTCTTGCCACCAAAGCTGCCACAGTCGGACGATACAAACCTCCAAAACGAACATGGCCTTATCCAGTCACTGCTCGATGCAGCCTTGGAGTTCGCGAATCTGAACTGTCGACCTTGCCCGGAAGTTACTGCAGCTGTCGGCATGCTTCTCCGTCTACTAGAGATGCGCCCGGGTGTTGACTACCCGGAGAAGAAAGGTGTCGTGAGGAACATGATAAGGAAGCTGACAGATGGCGGTACGTATTGCGTCACCTTTCTTCCCGCGTACAGCACTAATACCGAGATTGCCAGATCATGTTTTGTTCCATCTCCGGGCGCAGAATGCTGGCATTCTGCTTACTGCCGCGTCTCAAGATATCCGCTTTGAGGCTTTCGAGCTTCTTGCTCCGAACGAGGAAGTTATGCAGGACCCAGGTCGGCTGATCCGCGCCTTTCCCGACTGCGCGGTGGATGTGCCATGTCGCACGGTCAAGAACGAGATGTTTCTGGATGAGCTCGTCCATGTCATCTGTCACCTGGAGCTCAACACGGCGCCTATTACCCGACCCAAGGCAAAGAAAGCAGGCTTGCAGCTAGATGAAGAGCGAGACACGGTGTCCCCAATGCTCGCTACAGACATGCTCATGAGCGTGCTACGGGGACTGGGTCAACTTGTTGAACCTGTTCACATTTGGAAGAGAAGCAGGGAGCAAGTCAACTGGTCCGACGCCAAGCTCCCATTCCATCGGTCACCCACGTGGCTGCTCCTTCGTGTTGCCCTGCGTCTGGTCCTGGATCGGCAAGCCCCGGCGGAGAACGCATCATCTCTGTACAAGCCCATTGTTGCCTTCTTCCACGGCACTGTCTTGAAGCAGGCGGCAACTGCAAGTGCACCACTGCGAAGCGATACACTGTTTGCAATGAACGCTAAAGTGGCTCGCCGGCTGGTGAAGTTGAATCCTGCTCGCGAGCTGCCTTGGTTGAAGCATGTTGAACGGGTCGTCAAACGCAACAACGCTGGACTGCAGTCACGGTGGGCCAAGGTCCGAGAAGACAACGCGCTGACACTCAATCTTGATGTCCTTAAGGGTCTTCCCTTCAAAGACGACTCGCATCTCAGTCTGCCAAACTCGAAACCATATCTGGATGGGGTTACAAATCGTTGGGCCCTCGACCTGGACGCCGGCCACGGCCCCGGCGACAACACAAGACTTCCTAGGTTCAAGGCAAAAGACCTCCCGGATCTCAGTGTCGGAGTCGAAGGGGAAATGGCAAGATTTGCCTTGCGGACCTTCGAGGCTTGGGTTGAGGCTCACCTGCCGTCTTGGATGGCAACGCGGCTACAGCATCCTGAAGACGCGACGGCGACAATCATTGATCTCGAGTGCCTCGGAAATCTTGTCACCACATATCATTCCAGGGCAAGTACTACGTATGAAGGAGACGCAGAGGCACTCTCGCTGCTGTACTTAACCACGGTTGAACTCTGGGTGGCCGCGGACAAACTCACCTGCAGGAGCGTTCCATTACTCCGGGACTATGACACGCCCTTCCCCCAGGGAATGCTGGATCCTCTCCTTCTGCCCACGAAGAAGCAAATGGAGAGGTTGCTGGCTGTCGAGACACACTGGTCGAACCGAAAGAAAGCGGCCAAGTACGGTTACGACATGGCATTTGCAAACTTTGGGGAGAAGAAGTCTTTGGCGGTCCAATTCTTTGCAAGTTCAGACACACACCAGGAACTCCATGCGCGCATCATGTGGGACGCCACCGCATCGAAAGAACGGAAGCTTAGCGATCTCCGTCAACTGCAGTTCAAATATAGACTGCTCGAGGAGGAGCTTAGCCGTACATGTCACGATCAGAGACGAATCCACCGTGGCCGGATAGTGTGCAAGTACGACTGCACAGCTTGCCAGCTGCAACAACAGATGTCTCAGCTGACTATCATGAGGTTCGAGTGGCCCCTGCCCGAGGATGTCAGTGAGGCCGAAGCCCTCGTATTCGAGCTTGCCGTGCCCAGAGCTGTAGCCCTTTGGCGAAATCTCACAATGCAGCTCCTTGTCGACATCTTCCGAGACACGCCGCAGTCATATAGATACGGTACGCAGCTCTACTATGCGTCCGAGGTTTCTGCGTTGTCCGGCTACTGCACCACAACAACGAATCGCCTTCAGCCAGCGTCGACAGCCAAACCATTTTCAGTGGCGCATTACAAGGCTGTGCCTATCCGCGAGGTGACAGAGGAAAGTGTCTGCGTCCCGCATGGCTGCAGCTACAGCTATTATGATTACAACCTATCGCGCCAGAGTTTCGAGGTTTTCGGCGGTTCCCGGGTTCCATCATGCTGCTCCTATGCCGCGTCCTGCAAGGACGAATCCATAGCCCGTTGGATTCGCTCCACCACACACACGTCGAATCAAGTCATTGCATCCCAATCAGATTGCCCATATGATATTTCAACCGACGAGTACACAAGCCTTGGCAATCTTAGGTCAGGAGTTCGGCTTCAGTGGCCCAATATTCTATGTCAGCTAAGGATACCGTCTTTGGACCTAAACAAGGAGGCAACATTTTTCCTAATTATGCAGGCGTGCCACGAAGCGGGGCCGGCCGACAAGCAGCACGCTTCCGTATTGAGGGAGGCACACGAAATTACCCAGGACGAGGGACTTGTGCGTGGCATGGTTCTCGCTCTGAAAGACGCCTTGGATCGGGTGGAGGGGAGCTGGCAGAACGCCGTCGCGGCGTGCTTGCTCGTATCTCTGGCCACCCGGCTGCTGTCTGTAGTGCCTTCTGGAGATGCGAATCATTCGAGTCATGTGTCAGAATTGCTCGGACTTCTTGCCCGGCTCCGTCGCGTCTCACTCCTCTGGGCCAATCAAGTTCTCGAAAGGCTCAGCAACGCCGGCAGTAGCACGTCTTCAGAGGGCGAACGGCGAGAATGGATTCATCGAGTGCTTCTGGCATCCTTGATTTGCATATCTACCTTTGATCTTGGACCTGCCCACTTGAGATCAGTTCTCCGCTGGCCAGATAACCTCTCGTATTTGATCGAGGCGTCTGTCTTGGCCCAGGACCACTCAGTGGTCGCCGCAGAGTCCCTGTCCAATCCGATGCTGATTCTGCTGCTAAGCCGGTGGCGGAGGATTGCATACAAGTCAGAGAAAACCGTGAGGAGTCAGGTACTCAAGGGCGGGAAAAGCGGGTTAGACCTCGCGGTTCGGCGATTTTGGGCTGCCTATCCTTGCCCTTCCTCGACATCAGACAACGACGCTGCGTGGCGGCCTCGCGAGGACGAGACACAGCGCCACATTCTCGAGTCAAAGGTGAGGAGCAATAACAGCGACAACAGCAGCGGGAATGGATTTCTGAGAGTCACATTCAATCTCCTGACGGGCACTCTTCTCGTCAACGGCCATCCCTTGTCAAAGCTACCACCAGACTACCGTACCCATCCCACATTTGCCAGATTGTTTGGGAACCAGAACCCGGATGTCGTGCCGTCCACCGTTGCGGGAATGCATTTCTCGGCCTCCCGTCTCCAAATGGGTTGGCAGGTTCACTTTGCCATGGTTGATCAGAGGCTGGTCATTCGAGCAGTGCAGCAACGACAATGTCCTCCCCAAAATGATGATACGGAGACATGGGAATATATCCCGGCCGACTATCTGCGAGATGACCTTCCCGAGTCTTTTGTGAGCAACTACGCGCACTGGAGGAACCTCTCCACGGACATGATGGAGTTTCGACCAATTGGCCAGCCCTGGACCACATGTATTGGTGACAACTGGGTTCTCGTTAGAGAGAATCCTGACCAGGACCCCGTTCTTAAGCAGGGCCCCCGTTGCGTGCTTGACCCCCACAGCAAGAGCGCTCAACATCTGTCCAACATTCTCCGCCCCATCGAACACCTGAAGCATATCGACCTGATCTTCGACCGCGGTGAAAGAGTGTTGACGGTTGATCTGCCGAGATACAGGATCTCATTCACTCTTGCCCAGGGCGAGTCTATCATCAGATCCAAGCATTATGCGGGCATGTGCATCGACGCTTCTCAGTGCTTGGATACGCTAGTCGGCCTTGACAACAAGCTTGTTCTAACGAGTATTGGCCAGGCTAGTCAGACCAGCGACGGCAACGGCTCTGAGTCATCATTCGCGTCAAGAGTGGTGCTAGTGCCACAGGGCACCATCTCATCACAAATCACCGGCAACCATGTCAAAGCCTCGATAGCATTCAATTCGTCCCCAGGACGGTTAGTCCGACACGCCGCCTTTCGCCTTGATCCGAAGCTCGGCCGTCTCGTGGATAGCGGTGCGCTGCAGAACAAGCTCTTTCTCTGCATGCTACACGCCGTCACAGCCCACTGCCTTCCTGACCCGCTGACCAGGCGGACGGGCACCGAGGAGGCACTCCGAATTTTGAACTCGGCAGCCGTCCGATCTTTTCAGCGGTTAGACACGGAATCCAGCGGGATCCTCGATGAGATCGCGAGCCTGTCCCCGCAGAGGCACTTCTACCCTAGCTATCTGAAGGAGATGGAACAGGTGAAGTGGTCGTCCGGAATCCCACCCTTGTCGCAGCACGATGCATTTCTGCCAGCGGTTCAGTCTATCATGCGCCACGCAGAAGACTGCGAGCTGTTCTTTGCACACGAAGAAGCTGTCGAAAACAATAGCAGCAAACTCCGTCGCATTCATGACAAGGAAGCGTCGTCGCCCCTGTTGGTGCAAAGAGCACGTATCAGGAACGCAACATTCCGCGTGTATGAGTTCGGTGCTGAAGACTACACTTCTGACCATGACCGTGTCTATCAAAGACGAGACGCGTTTTCATCCTCGACGTCATCGCTTCTGATTCATTGTCAGCGGGTGCAAGAGTTAGCCATATGTGTTGAAACTGATCGCCAACAGCTCGTGGACAGGATAGCAAGTATCACACATCTGAGAAGCGCCATCCTAGAGGAAAACGGTCAAGAGTTCCTTGGGGACCCCGAGAGGGATGTCAGATTCAATGTGGATTTCCTTCTTCCCGGCTCTCTATCGGGACTCTGGTGCGGGCTACACTCTTCTCTAGCTGGGGAACGCAACCGCTACAGAATCATCTTCTTTCTGGCTGGCCTGGTGTTTTCTCAAACTGTGGAGTGGGACCTCATCCAGACGCTGATGGCGCTTGCCACCCTCCAACCATTCCGGGACTGCATCATCAGCCCCCCAGACGAATCCGAGTTTCGTCTCCAATTCGACCGATCGTCATTGCCCGACCGAGTCAGAGCCATAGTAAATTCCCATGCGTATCCATTCGAGAGTTGCCCGGAGGCAAACTGGCCCAGATATGAGGGGGAAACAAATTGGCAAGCCGATGAAAGACGCCGGGATGCGTGGGAAACGAGCCATACCTCATTTATCGACCGCTTTGTCCAGGAACTTCAAGCCCAGTGGTCTAAGGGGTGGAATATCAGAACGCCTAATGGTCCGGCCTATAAATCCTACTTCGGAGTTGACCGGATCCTGGGGGAAGTCCGGGGGGTTCTAGACTGGGTTCGCAAAACAGAGCTATTTGATGGTTACCTCGGTCGGGTTCTCCAGAAGTTAGAGAAAGCCTCCGTGACCCGAAAGGAAGAGCGCGTTTCTTCGGTTATGGCAAGTCTCAGTCCATGTCCCTTAGAGGCATCCTTGCATCTGCCACAACGCCCAGGTTACATCGCGGCAATGGCCCTGTTCTCGAACTCTTCGCCGCCCATTACACCACCGCCTCAGCTGGCAGCCTTTGACACGGCTTCATCCCGCGAAGAGGTCCAGAAAGAGGCATCACGAACAGACAACGACCACAGGAACGTGAAGGACGGCCAGAACATGACACAGCTCGTTGACGGGCTGTCGCGGCTTGTGCCTTCCGAGAACGACAGATACCAGAAGAAATACATTGCCGAACTCTCCCAAAGTGCCAGAGAATGCCAGTCCCTCAGCAGCAGTGTGGCCCTCTCTGCGTCTCGTGGGAGGCAGGTTGACTTGTCTGAGCTCAATGACTATCGGCTGCTCTGTCAGGAGACCGTTCGCGGTTTCTTCAGCTCGATTGAGAAGATGCTAAGAGGGCAAGGTGACCGCAACTCCAAGATCGCGTGCCGAGTTTTGGCTGAAGCGAGCATGTTCCCTCGGATATCGCCCGTCTTCCTCCTGCAACGCTTGACGAGGACGAACTGGGCGACACTGTCTGCCGACTGGCAAGTTTGCCTAACCAATTATGCAATCTGCCTTACGCATTTGCAGCGTGCCGAGCGGCTGGTCGAGTACTCGACGCATGGGCGACCCAACGAGTTACGCAAGGAGCTACTCAACCCGGGCCACACGACGTGGGACCCACTTCAATTCCCCGAGTCCCTTCTTCTCGAGGTTGAGCAGGGCTTGCTCATCCGCCCCGTGCAGGAGAGCATTGCCGCCTGGATGAGAGACCCCCCAGACGGCAAGAGCTGTGTGATGCAGCTAAATATGGGCGAGGGCAAGTCGTCTGTCATAGTCCCAATTGTCGCAGCCGCTCTAGCTAATGGGAAAGAGAGCCTCGTTCGCGTCATTGTGGCCAAGCCGCAGTCCAAACAGATGATGCACACTCTCATCGGCAAGCTCGGCGGCCTGCTGAATAGGCGCATCTTTTATCTTCCCATCTCGCGAAGTGTTCAGCTCACTGCATCTCACCAGGTGAAGACTGTGCGGCGCATGCTGGACACGTGTAGATCCGAAGGCGGTGTGCTTCTCGTCCAGCCGGAGCATCTGCTGTCGTTCAAGCTAATGGGCCTGGAAAGCACGTGCGGCGATGGCCGTCGCCTCTCAGTTGGGAACAAGATGCTCAATACCTACCGCGACTTTGAGTCCCTATCGAGGGATATTGTCGACGAGAGCGACGAGAACTTCAACGTCAAGTTCGAGCTGATCTACACCATGGGCTCTCAGCAGCCGGTTGACATGAGCCCAGATCGATGGACAATGATCCAAGAAATCTTGGGAATTATGATCGAGGTTGCTAAGGAGATGCTGGCAGCCAATCGCGGATCGCGCGTCGGCTCAAATGAGGACGATGAGGGCAGCGACGGGCTGCTTGTGGAGGAGAATGGCGTCGGTCGCGTTCCCACCATCCGCGTATTGAAAGACTCGGCGGGCCGGAAGCTAATGCAGGGCGTCGTCGATCACGTGTGTCGCATAGGGGTAAGAGGGCTGCCATTACAGCACCAGCCTATGCAAATGCGGGAGGCTGTTCTCAGATATATTCTGGATCAAGAGGTCCGCCGCGAAGACATTGCCATGGTCGAGGATACAGACACAGGCCTCTTCGCCACCGAGTCGTCGACCACTCGCAAGGCTCTCCTGCTGCTGCGGGGGTTGCTGGCCTCCAAAAAGGGGGTTCTCACCTTCGCTCTCGCGCAGAAACGGTACCGCGTCGACTATGGTCTGGCTTCCCCCGACCGCCGCCCACGCACAATGGTCGCAGTGCCGTACAGGGCCAAAGACGCGCCAGCACCGCGGTCCGAGTTCAGTCACCCCGATGTAGTCATCATCCTGACATGTCTGAGCTACTATTATCGCGGCCTGTCAGACAACGAGCTCATGATCAGCCTGGCGCTGCTGCTCAGCAGGTCGGATCAGGCAGAACAGGAGTATGCCCGCTGGGCTGCCGCCGCCCCGCCAAGTGGCCCATCTATGCTGGACCCTGCGTTCCGGCATCTGTCGGGAGTCAATCTCAAAGATGGGACGCAGTGCGCCGAAAGGGTCTTCCCGGCATTGCGCCATGCCAAACCAGCCGTCGACTATTATCTCTCGAACGTGGTGTTTGCCAAGGAAATGCGCGAGTTCCCATCCAAACTATCCGCCTCAGGATGGGATCTGGTCAAGAGTAGCGATGATTGCCACCCGCTGACAGGATTCAGCGGTACGAGCGACTCCAAATGTGTGCTTCCGCTGGGAGTGGAGGCGCTGGATCTCCCCGACCAGCGACACACGAATGCTGCCGTCTTGACCTGTCTCCAGCGGGCCGAGAACACAGTTCTACACCTCGACGGCGGAGGTTCTCAGGCCAGTGGTGCAGAGACATTGATACATGCTGTCGTCAACTCGGACCAGCCGACGCATGTCATTCTCGACGTGGGCGCACAGATCATTGAGCTAAGCAATGAGCAAGTTGCGCGGGGCTGGCTCAGTCGGGTTCCAAACAATAAAGCCGACGCGGTCATCTTCTTTGACGGCCACGACGAGCTCACCGTGCTCAGCCGCGACAACAGCGGTCTCATGACGGTGGAGGCCTTTCTGACCTCTCCCTTTGCCACTCAGACAGACCGCTGTCTTGTCTTTCTCGATCAGGCACACACACGAGGCACGGATCTAAAGCTGCCCGACACGTACCGCGCCGCTGTCACTCTCGGACCCCGGGTGACCAAGGACACTCTTGTACAAGGTATATCTCTTCTCTCAACCCTTTTCCTTCCCATCCGAGTCTTTGCTAACGTCGAACAGCGTGCATGAGGATGCGAAAGCTAGGACAAGGCCAAGCGGTCACGTTTTGCATCTCCCCTGAGATCCAGAGCCGCATCCGACGTCTACTACACCTGCCGAACTCTCAGCCTCTTGTCGTGAAGGATGTCCTGATGTGGGCGATCTCGGAAACCTGGGACGAAGCGTTCCGGAGCGTGCCTCTCTGGGCGACACAGGGAGTCCGTCATGAGCGCCATGAGATTATATGGAACCGTCTGAACACTGCTGCTGTTTCTGCTGTGGATGGCGGTGCCTCCTCGGCCGAGGATTTCGTCAGCCAGTACCTTGAAGACGAAGCTCAGACGCTGGAAAAACGATATCGACCGTCGGCCCAGGGAAACGCCGGTGCCCATGCTACAACCACAACCAGACTCCTTGCCGAAGCACTGGCTGACCAGTCGCTTGAATCACGCAGGGGCGAGATTGAGACCATCGTCGAGCGATGCCGCGATCTGGGTCGTGGAGGAGGAGGGGGCTTTGATGATGTAGCTCTCCAGGAAGAGCAAGAGCGTGAGCTTGCTCCCGAAAACGAGCAAGAGCGGCAGACTGAACGGCCTCAACCTCGCTCCCCTGCGAGTCACCGCTTGCACCCCGACGTGGTGGGATTCGTAAGGGATGGCAGCCTCAAGATTCGGAGCGACGCCTTCATGCCGGCGTTTCAAGCAATGGACCGGAGTAGCGCTTTTGCATGTGTCCTGTCCGGGTCGTCTCAGCTTCCGTGCGCCGATCTGCTCGTGACGGCTGATTTCGCGCGCACAGTCGTTGTAGAGAGCAGCGACGCTCTCTACTGCTCTGACATGTACCAGCGAGGCGTCCAATGGGTTCTGACCCGTCCCGACCGGAAGGCCCGTCATGGCATGCGTATGGTGGTCATCAGTCCCTTTGAGGCAGACCAACTCAAGCCATATCTGCTGTCTGGCAAGAGAGGCGCGATGATGCATGCATATCTGCCGAGAGCAAGCCTCTCGTTCCGCTCGCTCGAGGACCTAACGACGTTCACCATTCCGCCGCTACCACCCCTTACCGAGTGGACGGCTCCGCCGTCGGCGCTCGTCATGCAGCTCAACTTGTTTGCGGGCCAACTATACTTACGAACATACGACGAGTATGTTTGCCTCTGCCGCTACTTGGGTTTATCGTACCAGGAGAATCAGGATACGGATGGCCGTGTGGTTGGTCCAGATGGGTTTGTGGGGCAAAGACGCTACGGGGCGGACGAGTGTCCGTTCAATACCAGCCCCATACCGTTTCTGAGTCTGGTGTACAAGAAGATCCGCAGAGATTGTATGGATATCACAGGGACGCATCTGGGGAGGATTCTGGCGGGAGAGATTTTGGTGGAGAGGGATTTTGTGGACGGGTTGCATTAGCAACTGTCTCGTCAATATTTTGCGCGCTTTCTTTTGCGATTTTTAAGGGGTACTGGGTGAGGGGTAAGGGGAGGGACGTAGTAGCCATCCCATGTTGTAGAAGTTGTTGAACGCTTAGCTAAAATTTCGAACTCCGTAATAGGTGCGGAGTAATAATACTTAGACACCGTTGCTCCAGTCAGTCACTGCTCTTAGGGACTTGTGTCGGCAGCTCTGTACTTCGGGCCCGCCCTGGCCCCCGGGTGATGCCGGAGCCACCAGTCGGGCACGACCTCTATAAGAAAGTGCTGGAAATACAGGGCTGGGAAAGCACCTGAACCTGGCAGCAGAATTACCCGTAAATAGTAAATACTGGCTTGATCTCTTCACTCCCCGAGAGTGATCAGTCTGCCAGCATAGGTAGGTATCCTTTCTTCTTCCCTGGCCGAGGCCGATGATTAGTCCTCACGCTTATCTTCCGAGCCGCCCACCTGGTCTCAGCTGAAACCCGGTATTTTAACGTCATCTCGCGAGGACTCTGAGGAGCTGGGAATCCATTTTAGGGTGGTGCCGAACGTGAATGATTACACAGGTTAGCTCCAGCGGCGCGGGCCCCTGTCTAAAGCTACCTTAGCCTTTGTAATCCCTGAGTAGGGCGTATGTAGAACTGACGCCTGACACTCGGCTCGGCCCGAACCATTAAATGTCCGGCGATCGGCGTCCTGTCCCGCACCACACTCCCACCTGTAATGTTTTACTATACATACCAAAGTGCAGGAAGGGACCACTCTTAGGAAGGGTATGTAATAATAATAACGGGATCCGCCGGGATAAACTAACCTACGTGGATAGGGCTGAGAAGTGGGACCCGTCGGTCATGGGGGTGATGAATACCTAGTGCCGGGCGGCGGTACGTGAGTGCGCGACATCGCCGCCGAGGCAAGCAACGCAAGAGAGAATGGTTGAGGTGGTGGTTGAATGGCATGCGTATGGGGCTTGGTACGCAGGGGGTTGAAGCCGTGGTGTCGGAACCGGGCAATGCCGGTAGGAACGAGTCCCTGGGGATATACATAATAGGATTTTTTTTTTGGGGGGGGGGGGGGGGGCTGAGGACGACGCCATCACAGATATCTGGACCAAGGGACTTGGACCCCGCGCGGCAGTCCATTTTTGATGACAGAGGATCTCGGTATATCCTGCTGCAGCGGGAGCTTTGCCAGGGGTTCCAAACGACGAACCGCCGGGAGAGAGCGAGAGCGTGTGTTAGGGTTGTTTGCTTTTCGGCTCTCGCGAGGCGGGCGACGGAGGTGGTGAGTAGCTGCGCGGAGAGATGAATCTCGTTGGAATTCCTGGCTTGGAGTACGATAATAGACGGTAGGTTTTAAGTTTTAACGCGCTGCGTATAACTAGCGGATAAGTGTATGCAGCTCGGCGTTTTCTACTATTCTTCTACTTCTTTTTTACGATACGCGGTGCGCCGACACCTACCTTCTATAGATGCCTTAGTAATAATGCGTTAGTACTGACGGCAACCGGCTTCTTGAGACTTTATATAGCCTATTTTACAAAGTAAAATGCACTAATTACTTTGGCTGCTGTGTATTGTTTTAGAAGGCACCCTAAGTGTTCAGGTGTTTTACGGCCCAGTCTTTCTTTGTCTCCTACTTGGGTGTCCACGCAGTTTCCCACGAAGCCGGGGCCGTGCCGCGCCGCGCCACAAAGCGTGATGACAGGATGTGGGCCCTTTGTTTCCGGGCCGCTCCGGGATCGGTCCCGTTCCTTGGTCTCCCGACCATGACTGACCTTGGTGCCCGACCTTGCCCAATCCGGCACAGCCCAGCGCTCGGTGAAAAAGAGGCGTATATGAGGCGCCATGATTGGCTTCTGCGCATCGCTTACAGGGGCGGGATTTGGCAATCCAACCATGGATATTCCCCAGTGCCAAGTGACTTAGGTGCGTGTTGATTGGGCTACTCCAAGAGGCACAATTGTGTGCGTTCGATTACACTGCCAGATCATTTTTCTGTCCCTCCCAGCTCGTTCAAATCAGGATGGAAATCCGGGGTCCTCACTAGACTTTGTTCAACAATTGCAGAACCATATCAGGCTGGCGTGAGATAATGATCAGAGCCTCCCTCGACTGAGCGGGCCCTGGTGTCTGCACTTTCACCTCCCCTTCGGACGAAAGCGACACTTTTGTTTCGTTTTGTGGACCCACTGATCCAATGAGCCGGGGCGGATCCATATCCGCGGTGATGCAGAGAGATGCAGATTTGTGGTATTGTGTAAGAGACATGTATCTCATACCTGCTGACCGGATCTTTGAGGGTGTTTCCGTTTACTGAGGCATTTCTCAATCTAGCACAATTGCAGAAATGGTCCCTATTTAGGTTCCGTCGATCCTGTCTGTCACGAGTTCTACTGTCAACATCGTCGTTGCCAGGAATGCCCCTTCGAAGCCCCACAGCCTGAAAATCGTCGTGCAATTCGGAGGAGCGAAATCCACGGGGAGGGAGCTCGAGCTTTGGCAGCGCCCGCTCTTATAAACGACAGCCCAGTCCCTGTCCCGCAACCACTGAGCCGCCCGCCAACAGGAGCTAACGAGCAGCGGCAGCCTGTCGCTGATTTCCTCCCTTCAGCCCCAACCACATCAATTCCCCACGACAAGGCTAGGGCATACAGCAATCAATCACGCGGCGCTTCTGCAGCTGGGTCGTCCAAATGGGGTGCTCCGTCCGCTCAGTTTCCCCCTCTCGCCATCCGCAAAACTCCCTCTATTGCCTCAAAGAAACGTCAGCAGGAGGACGCAGAAGTTTTTAGCGATGCCTCTGCTGGTAGAAGAGGCAAGGGCAAGAAGAGGTGTCGAATTGAGGCGGTGACCAATGGCAAACTGTCAGAGAGACCAGTCGCCACCAATCGGAAACGTCGTCTCAGAACGATCCATCCCACAAAATCGAGTCTGGCCTGTCCATTCGACAAGCGAAATCCCAAGCAACCCAAGAAGTGCGCCAAGTACGTGCTCTCCACGATCAGCCATGTGAAGCAGCATTTGCGAAGGGTGCACCACAGAGCGGGCCCGCTGTGTGCTGCCAGCTGTGCGGTCGCATCGGAGAGCGACATCAACCGCGGGGTCCACCTCAGACACAGCGCAGAGTGTCAGCCCGAGATGTTTGATGGTGTCCTGACCAACGCCCAGATGGAAGACCTCAATACTAATGCCAAGCGGAAGGAGGGCGACAGGAATCAGTGGTTCGCCCTCTGGGACTTGCTGTTCCCTGGCGAACCGCAGCCCGATTCCCATTATCATGAGGACGATGAGGAGGGTGATGTTTCCGTTTCGTGTGCGGATTTAATCACGTCTTTGTTAACGTACGTGGGATTTCACGGGCTAGATATCCTCAAGGAGTTCGGAGAAGAGCAGTCGCATACGCAATTGCTCGTGATCATCCAGATAATTCAGAAGCTGGGTGAGGGATGGCAGAAGGAAATGCTTGCCCCCCAAGCCGAAGCTGTCCGGCATGAGGAAGAAGAGAAGATGGATCTTGGCGTTGAGGTTGACGATAGCAGCAACCCGACTTCGAGGTGCGGCAGCCCTAGTGAGTTTCTCCCGAAGGGAGAGGATGTGGAGATGAAGGTCGGGGAGGTAGCGGGGGAGATGATGGAGGATGAGGATGAAAAAGATGCAGTTGGCGAGGATGAAGATGAGGATATGCATCGTTTATTCGACTTCAACAAGGCAGCTGAGTCTGATGGTGGATGAGAACACATGGACCATATCCGACAACAACTGTATGTGCATACACATAAGGGTGTTTTGTACAGCGATGGATCAAATTGGACAGGCAAGCCACACACCAGGAGAAAGTTTTCAGCCTGCTGACGACAGAACAGTCAACCCACACAACACAACACAGAATGCACACTCCTCTCAAAAATGACAAGACAACAGACTGCATTTCCTTTCTTGACAGAGCACGGCACGTCACGAGATCGGTATCCCTAACCCAGTGCGACACCCAAAACAGTGCGACACCCAAAACATCAAAACAGCACCAACAGAAAAGTCCGGACGGCAAATTCCCCCCTCGGGACATTACCTACAAGTAGTCGGTATTCAACAACCACACTTCCGGTATTGATGAAGAAACCACGAACAGCAAGTGCAGTTGAGAACCCGCCGCTGTATCGTTAAAAGCATCTGTCAGAAAAAGTTTCCTTTGACCGAACCCACTCAGGATTTCTTGCTCATCTTCTCCCTTCAGATGCGGGCTTTGGGATGAGCAGTCAACGTAGGATGATCAAGGTACGCACCCAACATTGCATACATGGCGTAATGCGACAGTCGGACAGGGACTAACTTTTAATGTCACAGGATGGATGGATGGATGGATGGATATGTGGGGCGGTTGACACGGTTGATTTCGCAGATCACAGAACTCATTTGATCTCACTGTCAACTTGCCGCTTCGGCGGCACAGAATTTCCTGAGCGGACCTACGGATACATCGCTCTCCATTTCGTTATTAGAACTAAAGTAGTGCGCACACTGTCACAGCTTTTGCAATGGTATAATACCCGCAGTTCTCCTAATTATCTGCCTGTGAGGACGCGGAAGGTAGTTGTGACTCTTGAGACTCAGTCATTAACATTAACTTAAACGAGCACCCCGGTCTGCATATTGGAACCTGCATAATGAGAGCGGAGATCACATATCCGAGTAAAACCGCTATATAGGTAAGATATTTTACGGGCAGTATCTGCCTGCCGCTCCATCTGGTTAGGAGTCTGAGCGTACAGGTAGAGTTATCATGTGTAAGCCCATGGCCGTGATTGGACAGCCAGAAGGTGAAGGGTGGGGATAAGCCTGCTGCTTAACCCGGGCACGGGTGCAAGCTGATCCTGTCTTGGTTGGAATAGAATGAATCCCGGTGACTGCGCTGAATTGCATATAAATGCAAGGCCGCCAAAAGAGCTCAGATATTCAGTCACTATTACTTGTGCAGTTATTAACTGCGATGATGTAAGAGAAGCCTTAACACTTAAGGTCACACGGCGCCGCCGTCCATCATACACACATTCCATTCAATAACTAGTCTCAGAATCTCAGACCAGCGACCCCGCGATTTGTATCTCTAGGTATGTACCCTGAAAAAACCCACCCACCACCAACCAATCAGGGCACAAGAAACAAATCGCGGGATGCTGTCAGGACGCAGAACGCAGACCCACTTTGGTACTTGGGTACGGAATAGACCGTGTGACTTGCGGCTTAGCCACATTTACAGCCACGCGCACCGCCTGCGGCGGTGCGAACTGCGCTCTCGCGTCTAAAACAATAAGTCTGAGCTTCTGAGACTATCAATAATAACCAAGGTAAGTACCGCTTATTTTCAGCGAGACCGGAAAAAGCTAATTTAGCGCTAGTGATGCTAAGCGGCTCCCCCACATCTGTTGCAATCTCACGCGAATCGGTGGTTTCTTTTTCCGAGACCCGTCAATCGGCGCTGCCACGATTTCTGGAACCGATTTGGATTAGTGGCCCACAAATCTACCTGTTCTGGTTATCTAAGCGACTTGGCTGCAGATGATCTGCCATTAGCTTTTTCCGGTCTCGCTGAAAATAAGCGGTAGATGCTGTCTCGGGCAAAACCCTAACCCTTGTCACGCATTCTCTCATTTACCTAACATTGGCGCCGCAGAGGCTTACCTAATAAGGACAACCTCTCTCATCGAGTTGGACTGAGTTTCTAGACCGATAATCGGCTCTAGAACTCGCACATTGCCCGTGGTCTTGACATAGCAGGGGTATGGCGCTGGGTTCTGTCCGAATCCGGTGAAAGCTTTGCCGCACTTCCCTTTTGGGCAAATGCGGCTACTGTTTTTGGAATCACAGTCGAGCTGTGTCGTGCAGGGGTTTGAGCGTGCACAGTGTTCTTTTTCCACTATGGTACATCGATTGTTAGTACCTGCGGCAAGACAAATTCGAATGGCACCTGAAAAACTGGTCTCTTAGGTGTGACATCCTCGCGCGGAAGCAAGTGAGGTGACGAGAGCATAGATGACGGAAACGGGAGGGCCCGCGTGGGAACTGGTTCCGAAGGCGCGGACCCGACATCTCGAAGTGTCGCGGACCCAAATCCGAGCTTTATCAATGGCCAAAATATCGGCACTGTGTAACTGGCTGTGAACGCCTATTTTTGACCAATTGCGTTGCCCAACGCTCGACGCTAGAGTTACTGGAAGACTGATTGGGTCGATTTCATCGGTTTCAAACTCGATAGTCTGAAAGACCGGTAATGGGGTTCCCGAAATTTTGATGAGTTGTCGGTCGGCAGAATTGACCGAAGAGCACAATTGTGCCAGCTCTTTTGTTGGTGGGTCGGTAAAACTTGCAGCATTGCCAAAAGCACAACAGTGGCCGTTCGCCTACCTAGAGCGCAGCGCAGTACCTATTCTAGAGGGTCATGGCTTGAGAGCCTTCTCTACACACTTGGAACCTCGTTTTCCAGTGTTCGCCACAACTGCACATACACACTCGGGCTTTGCTGACAATCTTTGGAGCCTCGAGCCTTCCAACAATCAACCGATTGTGCCTCAATTCTTCAAGGCCTTGTTTCCGTTTTTGATCGTTTAGCCGATCAACAAAGGCACGACTCAATGCAAAGCGACGCATCCACCCTTCTGAACTCCACCAACGCCCGCCGACATGTCCCCACCACAAAGGTTATTGTGTGGTACTGCGTAAGACTTGGACCATATATGTTTCGGTTTGACATGTCGTTTTTGCCGTTTACCGATACGTTTTGTTCACTTTAGCACTTATGCAACGACGGTCCTCTGTTAGTTGCCGGCAGCCCACAATGTACCTTGATCGATTGTCAACATTCACGATGCGAGGATTGCAGATTGGAAGCTTCACGGTCGTCAAAGAGGGACTTTGATCCCCGACAAGCGACGCCAGCGCCGGCTCCTCACAGCATTGGGCGGCCAATCTCATCGCAACAGTCGGGCATAAGGGAGGCAAACGAGAAACAGCAACAAATTGCCGCTAATCCTTCTTCAATCCCATCATTCCGCGTCTCTACGCTTCAGCCCGTCACTACGGTTGCGGACCCGTCTAATTGGACTGCTGCTTCCCCAGGTCCACCAGCGCCTGATGTTCACGGTTCTTTTGCCAATCCGGGGAACTTTTCTACCCCAACCAGGAACGGAAAGGAACGGCAGCATCCAAATGCGCCGTCGCCGCCGCTACCTTGCAGCGATCACGCCCCTGGCGGTGGTAAAGGCAAGGCCAAGAGGCCGGTGGCAGCCAATGATAATGACAAGACAGCGGCAAAACGCCCCAAGACCGGCAGGGCAATCCATCCCACCAGGACCAGCCTGGCCTGTCCGTTTTACAAGCGCGGCGACCCGAAAGGCCATCCGTGCGCCAAATACGTGGTGGCTAAGAACAGCTATTTGAAGCAGCACTTACGACGTGTGCATCAGGTCGGCGAGCTCTGCAAAATCTCAACTGGTTGTCAATTGGCAGAGGCTGACACGTCTAAATGGCTTCCCGACCTCAAGTACTCGGCCGCGTGCAAGGCCGACTCTTATGGTCTGTTGACTCCCGCTCAGATGGCAGCGCTCGAGCCCCATGCAAAACGAGGGGAGGGAGAAAGGGAGCAGTGGTATGCCATCTGGGACGTGCTTTTCCTTGGTGTCGCACGACCTTTGTCGCCTTATAGGTACGACGACAGCGACATCACCTCCAAGAGCGATTTGGAAAAATTCTTGGAATGGGTGTATCTGCACGGCGCCACCGTCTTCGAGTCTCCTCAAGAGTTTTTGCTCATCCAAAAGTGCATTCAAACCCTTCATGTCCGGTATCAACAGAAGGAAGGACCGGAGGTCAAAATGAATGGCGACTTGGATGTTGAACCAGAGGTTGAGCCTGTCACGCACAACGGGGGCGTCGAGTTCCACGATACCGAATCCGACTTTCGGATTCCGGGGGGCAGTGACGAGATTAACAAGTTTCACAAGGACGAAGAAGAAGATGATGACATGGCCATCAGCTATGCCTTTGAAGAGGGATGACTTGACGTTGAGGATACCCCAGATTTCAAAACGACACACCATAATGCTGCAATGGATTGTGTTTTGAGTGAAGAGAAAAGAGAAAAGAGGATAAAAGGTACGGTCTTCAAGAAAGCCAGAGAAAGAACACGAACACACACTAACCTTCTCCCCAAGACAGGAACCGGCACTCGGCGCAAAGTATGAGCGACCAGATCGATATAATACTGCACGAGCCGCTACAGGTTGCGAAACCTACTGCTCTTCGTGCCTATTACCTTAGTCAATGACCAGAACCCTTCCCCAGCTCGACATATCTCCTTGGATACGCATTCAGTTACGCCTGCATTTCATTTGGATAATATGGGTTTTGATGAGCTTTATGAGATTGCATGACACGTACGTACAGCTATTTACCTTCCTAGCATCATCTACCGTTCCTCCCCCACCTTGCCTGCATGTTCCCTCCGACAAACAGACACTAACATGGTTTATCACATCGCAGATAACGAACGTTACGAAGTTACGGATATATATCACAGCAAATTCCCTGCCCAACCAGTGCAGCTTCTTGTATTTCTTTGGTTCGTTTAGTTAGGTACCTATATAGGGCTGGTGCCATTTTTCTTTGCGTCGAACAACTTATCCTTGTTTCTCACACACTACGACCTCTCTTTCTGTTATGATGCGACTGTCTTTCTTTCACCAAGCAGTACCGGACAGCAATTTAAACACATCTCCCCCCACCGGTTCATGTGTAGAGGAGTCCATGTGCAAAACGCTCGGCAACACTTCTGATCATAATTATTTTTCTCATCTTTTCTTTGCGTAAGACGATCAAATAGAAGTAATCTACCAGAAAACTCGGCTATGAGCGTGAAAGTAGAAGTACTGCTACCTACCGACTCCCTCATTTACCTTAATTGTACATATATCTAGCGACCTCAGCAAAGGCAGACAATCACCCCCGTGCTTTTACAAACTTATTTCTCAGTAGTTGCAACGGAATGTCCTCTCTTGTTTGTGCGCAGGTAGTAGCTGACCGCTGACCGCTGACTCGTCTAGCTGTCTGGCCCCTCCGGGATATAAGTCTTGACGTAAACCTGCCTACTACTAGGCCACATGTTCCTTATCGTACTCCCGTGACTGACTCGCCTTCGAGAAGATTTCTATAAGGGGTGAAGGTTGGAACATGAAGAAGCCCGGTGGTACCATCGCTACCTACATGTAGCTGAACTCGGGGTATGATCTCGGAATAGAAGCCCCAGAGGCTGTATGGCACACAATTTCCTAGTCCCAAAATTTGGTTTCATAACCTCCGAGGATTATTCACCTATTTCACCCCTCCGAGTACCACTTAAAGCTAATTAATTAAGTTGGACTCTGGAAGCTGCAGTGGTTGTGCAGAGGGGCAAGATTACGTTCACAGCTTTGGAACATCAAGATACTACACGACGCAACAGGAGAGAAGGCTGTTTGTTTCGTGGAGTTTCACCCCCGACAGATGAAGTCGAGGTGGAAGGCGAGGTGAGGACGAATACAGACACGCAGTATAAGCCAGAATATGGGCCGATCAAAAGTAGCAAAAATGAAGAACAAAAAATGGACGGAGTGCGGTCCGGAAAGTATATAAAAGAGGATATATAAGGAGATGGCGAAACGCTTGGGAAGAGTGGCAGGTTTTTTTCAAGGCAGGGAAAAAGGATGGGGTGTTGGGGATGATGCATGGTAAGATCATCACTTATTCTTGAGATCGGTTGGTATGTAGTATCAGTCCTTAGGAGGTATGGCGTAAGGCTTACTTAATAATACCTGAGCTGATGTTTTGTCACGCAGAGTGGAAATTTTGAGGCGAAAGGGCATTCTTTTCATTTCCAGTGCTATTTGCTAAAGACCCGGATAACCAACCGCCTCTGGGCATCAAACCAATGACTCGTGTCCCTCTTGTCCCTTGGCCCTGGCCCTCTCTGCTCTCGTGTCTGTTATGCCGTTTCGTTTTCGACAGGATGGCCGGCCAACCTCTTTTCTCATCCTGCTGCGTTTGACGGGGGCAGTGAGTTCGAATAGGCTGGGGGGCGGTCCTGTTCAATGCTGACAGGTGCCGCTGCTGCCGGTGGATGGAAATATGTCGGGGGACCACCCTGTTCGATGCTAGCAGGCGCGCCTGCTGAAGCCAAGGTCAAGCGATTTGCTAGGACGGTCTGCATGTTTTGGAGCAAATCTTTGATCATGTTGATGCGTTTGAGATACGCCTCGCCCCTGAATATAGTAGGCTGGATCTCTTCAGAACGCCGGTTGAAATGAATCGACTCAGGTGCGTGGCAGAGGTTCGAAAGTCGCTGTAGCTCCTTGGCTTGTTCCAGAATCGTGGCGGCAAAGTGCTCATTGTGCGCCAAGGATTCCCCGATGCCGGCCAGTTCGAGACTCATCTTCCGATAGTCGGACGAGCTGCCCATCACCTGGGACTTAATCTCCAGTGTCTCTTCCCACCGTGTTTCGTATTCGGCGTCCGCACCCTCCTGCGCCAGCTCCAACACCACGTTGAGGACGAAAAGCGGCATACGTAACAGCATTTGCTGCTGGTCCAGGAGTCTCGTCGCCAAATCGTTCCATCCGCCTGGGAATCCTTCCACGAAGATGAGACCGTGTGCTTGGGCACAATTGCCCGCTCGGAGATTCGGAAACGTGTAACGGAGCATGCAGAAAAAGCTGTGGTATCCATCGTTGGATATCGCAACCTCGAGATGGGTTGGAAGGTCGCTGGCGCTACCGGGACTCTTGTATACAAAGCGACGCTCGAATATGGGGCCGCTCTTGCCGGGTAACTGCTTAAGAAACTCGGCCGAGAACCCAACCTCCCTGCAAGCTGCCAGGAACTGCTCGTGCGTGCACGAGAACGGCGTCCCGCTCTGCCCCGATCCTTGTCCCATCCACACTTTGACCCGTGGACTAAAGGTATTATGGCCATTCTGCTCTAGCGTCACGTTCTTCCAGACGTATCTGGAGCTTCCTTGTTGAGTCCAGACCATGTCCCGAAAGACGCCGTCAGCGCGAACTGATTGCATAGTGTTTGCTGACATACCGAAGTCCTGATTGTATTGTGAGTTGTATGTCAAAACTGAAATAATAGTTTGGCCCGGCGCTAGTCGAGATGCCAGGAAGGGGAGAGTTACCGCTACATCAATTAAGATGACGAAGTGCGCAGAAATCAGGGTCGCGGTCTGTTCAGTCTTAATTTGAGTGTTTTCGCGTTTGTTAACGTGACTGCATACGAGCGGGGTCGCAGTTGCAGTGTTGGGGCTGTTGAAGTTGGAGGCCTGCAAAAGCCCCACGAGGTTGATCACGTGATACCGCGAGCAGGGCCTCCATTTCACCCACCATCATGTCGCCAACGGCCGTACCGCCTGTGATTCTGCGTTGAACCAGTGAATTGACGTATTGATGCGATATCTGGGCCGGGAGAGTGGAGCTGAGTCAATGGCCCGCGTAGGGAAATTAGAAGTGAAGCAAGCTGAAACTGCTAATTTAGTGTCCCGTCGTCTGTAAGTACGGCCCACCTTTCCACTTTGGGTACCTTTCTTACTTGGCAATTCGAGACTAAGGAGCATCCCAACAACTGAAGAAGAGCAGTATTGCGTCATAAGATGATGGGGTGGGAGTTGGCCATTGCGAGTCGCGAGTGAATGAGCTCCGCAGCGCCTCGACAAACGGACGAGATAATTACTCCCTTCCTCGACCGAAGGAGTCAGGTCATTCCAATCAACGTTGCCTATAGCCCTGCTAAGAAGCCAAACTCTGTCACCAACTGATCAGGGTCGTTCAGTGTCGTATTATTTGGGGATTCAGGTTCAGCAATTCTCACCTCCGATCATAATCCCCACCCACCTAAAGTGCTCAAACTGCTGACATACCTTCGCAAGAGCATTAGCGACAGATTGAGCCGCAGAGTAACGCACAAATTTCCTGAGACGGGCCAGGTAGTGTAACGAGGACCAAGAAAGTTCATGTTATTGCTTTAACTTCCTACCCAGGGCCCCATTGACGCGTTCCTGATACCATACGGGCACCAAATTAGGCACCATCATAGCGAGCCTGCCCCGCTCCCAGCTCGGTAGACCTGGGCTGGTCCCCGTCAGCGCGGATGAGGACGACTCGACGGCGCCACGCATCCAGTCATATGTAGTCTACTCCCTCTCGTCGGAGTTGACGCCCTCCCAATGCTCGGCAGTGCCCGTATGAGTGCTAGTGCATCTCAGCATGGAGATGTCATCGTCAAATGAACTGGGTCTCCTCGTCTTGGGCGGTATGAGTCCAGCTTCTAGGTCTACCATGCCCGATTCCCCTCCGACTCCTTGTCTACCAAACCCCGTCATGCCGTCAGCCTTTTCCTCCTTGTATCCTCCGCCGCCGGCAGCGGTCATTAACCTATTTCCCCCACTGCCAGAGCCACTGGCTGCCACGCTATTATTGGGGTTGAACATGTCCAACTGGTTGGACACACTGTTCTCGAGGCTGTGATGAAACAGATCGTCGCGGCGTGACTGGGTCAGCTCGACAAGTCTGTTGAGGATGCTGAACTCGAGCTTGAGCTTGACGCCGTAGACCAGCGCCTTGTACGTCGTCTGTATGCCGTACCGACTGGCGTACTAGCAGTACAACGATGATATTGACCGCGATGAGGTGCCACATGAAGCGCCTGCGCCATTTGCCCACGTGTATTGCGCTGCCGCCTAGTTGCAGCAGTTTGAGCGCCTCCCAGATGTACAGCCCCGAGATAGTGACCTCCTGCAGAAAGAAGAGCGTCACCTGAATCTTCTCCCATATTGAATAAGGGACCAGAAATCTGCTTGGGCTATGGGAATTGGCGCCGATCAGGAGCGCGATGCTGGGGACGTAGCATACGGCCGAGTTGACGATGATCGTGTTGCGTACGGCGTGGAGGAGCCTATCGTTTAGGATCAAGAGGTGTAGCCTGGAGTAGAGGACAAATGACTGCCCTATCACCATGGCGCACCATCCCACGGAGATCAGGCAGATGTACAGGATAGTCCCGTTGATCAGCTGCAGGTATTTGAAGAGAAACCCAACAGCGTAAGGCGCGATGCCCCATGTTGCAATCAGGAAACTCCAGAAATACAGGCCGCTGCGCTTCTTGAAGATAGAAAAGATGAGAAAAGTGAGCTCGACGACATTGTAGAGCGCAACCGACACAAAACTGCTGATAAGGATGGCTTCGGACACGTCGACGGTGCTGCCCCTCGTGATGCCGTCATCGCTGGGTGGGGCCATTATTATTGGAAGCCGTCCCTCGACACACCGCACGCAGACGCGCAATGTCCCGGAAACTGGAAGCGAGATATGCCAAAAATTATCATCTCACAGGAGGCGCGCAGTTTCTTTTATAGTCCTGTAATAGGTTCTAATCATTGGTGCGGAAGGCTTGTTTTGTCTCGCGGGTGCGGGTTCGAGATTCAGTGTACCGGAGCATTTCCCCTTCCGAGAATATGGTGTCAAGGTATGAACTGAATCGTGGAAGTCTAAATTAGGTAAGTACTACGAAGACGTTCTCGGTGCAGCATCCGATCAAGATCATCCACAAACGGCTTTTATATCGACATCTGATCTCTTTTACCCGGTGGCGGCGCTGCAGGCACCGTCGGCGACTAGTCCGAGCCAAACCCCGACAGAACCCCTTAGCAGAACCCGACGCAAAGGATTGGAGAGTTTCTTGTTCAAAGCCCGGCACCAAAGCAGTATACGCATTGTAATATACTCCGGCTGCAAAGCTTTGCCCAAAGCGGGATGTGTGAGCAGCAACGGCTTCCGAGCGTTGTATTATAATCGATGCGGGAAAAATGAAGTGCCAAGACCCATCGTTTCTGCTCCTGAAGTGCAAGCTAATTATTGAATATGCACTCATACATCCTTTGGTGCTTAAGTGGTTTCATTGAGATCAGAAGGTAATCAGGCAGTGTGAAGATTCCACTATCTTGTACGAAGTACTAGTGTTAGCCTGGGCGTTCATCAGCCGCCTGTGATTGAACCTCGGGCAGGTCCGCGTTTATCTCGGTGAATATTCCCTTATCCCCGGATTGACGTCACACCCTTTAAAACGTAGAGGCCAAGATTATTCCCGAAGGGTGAGACCGTTGGCGGCGATCCTCCGCGTTTCTTAGCCGACGCGTGGCACTGGCACCCACCCCACCATCAAAGCTTAGATTTGCTGCGGGGCAACCTTAAATCTGAACCCCAGCGCTCATGTTTTCATCAGGAATTGATATCAATAAATGGATCTGCAAACAGCCATCCACGGATGCAACTTTGCGGCTGGTTGTGCACACATGTCAACAAGCACACCGGTCACGTGATATTTTGCAATGACACGAAGCCGTTGCCGTCGACCTATTATGGTGAGACACAGTGGAAGGCACGACCCAGCTTTGGGCGCATCACATGGCCTCTTAGTGAGGTGACGGTTTTCAAACCGACAGCTTTTCAATTCACTCTCTTGGGTGTAATGTATTAATTCACGTTTTTCCTAGCACAATTCCGGTCGTTTTCGCTTCGAGATTCTTATAGTCACAAGATTAACTGCGCGTCTATGCAAGACTAAGCAAAGCTGAGCAAGAGCTGAGCCAAAGCTACACTAAGCTGGCGGCTGGAATGGCCCACTTTTGGGTTAACGGATGCCCCGCGGGGGCCCTAAATCTGGCAAGTGAGACAAAAAAAAGCCGAACTGCGCAACACCCGACCATCATACGCAGTGCGCTGAGACCTACTTTCCTTAAGATGCATCATCAATGGATTATTGCTAACAAATAGCTGCCTTTCTGATCGTCGGTATGGCCTGTTCGCTGAAGTCGCTTGCCTCTGTTTAGCGGCTCTATGGGATTTTAAACGGCAGCTTAGGTGTTTCGCAGTGCGACTTTTTCGGTCTCGCACTTGCTTGGGCCTTGTTGACAACTGTCGTGCCTGTTTCGACCTCGCTGGAATATTTCCTCACTCTTAGGGTTAGGGTCCGGCCACCAACACATTATCCGTCGTCTGGTATTAATTTCCTCGTTTTACCTCTTGGTGAGCACCTGGGACATACTAAACGCTTTAGATAGGGACATTCCGCCTTTGTGTAAAAGATCCTTTTCTCCGGGTCGACATTGGGAATGACATTCTAACTGCGACCAGCCACCGGCGTGTCACATGTTCGTACCACTGCTGGGTGGGGGGCGGTCACGACTAACGGCACCCCGGCCTCCTTGGGCGAGACGACGAGGAGTCTAAACGTGTCTTCCAGGTTGTGCAAGGCGAAGGGGGCACGAGTGTAGGGTACGTCGAAAAAAGAACGGGGATTACAAACATCGCCCTCGCCAAACCGGACGACGGCATCGTGTTCGAGAATACCTTTAGGAAGATGGACGCCCTAGTAAAGCGCTTCATCCACAGGGAGTGTGTGCTATCAGCGACCCTACACTTCTGTCGAAACCGTACATCCGGGATAGTCCCTGTGGCGCCGTGCTAGTAAAGCGCAGGGATGGGACGCACCTACGATAGTCTCAGAAGAGCGTGCTGGAACATGGGAAGATATTCGGAATGATACATTTTGCGGATTTGCAAGCCCGCAATGCGACGGAAGTTGGGGCATACCTGATATACGTTGAATTGCTCGATCCATTAATTGAACGTCCGAGCTCAGAGTCCGAGGAGATTGTGGAAGGGAAAGACAGATAGAACCAGGGAGAGCCATGAATGAAGAGACTGAGGAACAGTTAGTTGGCCGCACTCGAGCCGACCTCGGGGCCATCCCGGGGGGGTCCCAGGGGGCCTCCCGCGACTCTCTTGATTACGGTAGGTCCATTCTATTGTGCCCCTTTATTTCCATGTGTCTACTGTACCTACAGGTATGTAAACATTTCTGCTGAACTTCGTGCATTTTGATCGCGCGAAATTTCTGTAGCGGTGTAGGGAACTCTGGGTTTTTTTGTACTAAGTCGAATCTAAGAGAACACGCCGAGGAGGAAAGGAATCCGACGGAGTGTTCGCACCCTTACGCCCTTACGCCCTTTCCCTATTGACCGCTTGACACCTGCATGGCCCTTTCCCTTTACTGGCTGGTGTACCTGCATGCAACTTGCTGTCCACCCCGCCAAGAGCGGAGAACAAGACAGTCCCGGTTTTAGTGCGGCCAACCCTGGCAACCTGGAAGCCGCTGCTTCCCGACTTCATGGCCTTTAAATGCTGAAGAACGATGGCAATTAAATTTCTTCCGTCTCTTGAATTGGTTGCAAATCATCAAAATGCAAGACATTGAACTGAACAGCCGCCACGATAGCGCTCTGTCGCTCAACGACGGTCCTCATTTCTCACTCCCTCGCGCAGACGGCGGAAGAGAGGCATGGCTAGTTTTGGGGTCGGCCTTCATTCTCGAGGCACTTGTTTGGGGTCAGCCGGAGCCCTCATCAACACCCACTGTCTCAATTTGAACTGACACCATTCTTAGGGTTCCCATTTGCATTTGGTGTGTTTCAAGAGCATTACACCAGCCATGAGCTCTTCTCCGATGACCTTGCGAGCATCGCCGCGATCGGCACAACCGCTACGGTGAGCTTCAGTCCGATTGCTTGCACCATGACTAAGCTGAAGTGCCAACCGATACGATTAGGGAATTATGTACTTCGCAGCACCGCTCGTTTATGGGGTGCTCCGCAGATTTCCACAATATCGCAAGACATGCAGCGTGTTTGGGTTCGTTGTCCTGCTGGCCGGGCTCATCGGCGCGTCGTTCGCCACTACCGTCCCACAGCTCCTTGCAACCCAGGGGGTCCTTTATGCGATCGGCGGCTCACTGCACTATTTCCCGGCGTTTTTGTATCTTGACGAATGGTTTATTCAGCGCAAGGGGATTGCCTATGGCACTGTCTGGGCCGGTGCCGGAGCATCCGGTATCGCTATCCCCCTGACCATGGAGTGGATCCTCCGTACGTGGGGCTTTCGCACGGCTCTAAGGACATGGGCAGTCGTTACTATCATTCTCACGACGCCGGCCTTAATTTTCATGAAGCCTCGTCTCCCGGATCAGCATGCCGATATGGGCCCGAAGAAGGTTGATTTGAGTTTTCTGAAGAGCCCCGCTTTTTGGATGCTGCAGCTTGGCAACATCATCCAGGGTCTTGGGTATTTCATGCCCAGTTTGTATTTGCCCTGTAAGTCATTCCAAGCCCTGCAGGGATAATGAGATGCTGATGTCCGCAAGCATTTGCTACGGCTCAAGGCTGGTCATCTCTCTCGGGAACAATCGCCGTGTCGCTCTGCAACGCTGCGAACGTTATCGGGGCCACCTTTACCGGATGGCTTGTTGACCGATATCATGTCACGACTGCTATCAATATCTGCGCCATCGGCACTGTGGTGGCTGTCTTTCTGTTCTGGAGTTTCGCCATCTATCAGCCTATTCTCTACATCTTCGCCATACTATACGGTGTCTTTGCCGGTGGCTTCTCGGCGACGTGGTCGGGTTGCACAAACCCTGTGCGCCGTCATTATCCAGCTGTTGAGACTGGCATGATCATCGCCTTCTTCTCTGCTGGCAAGGGCATAGGTGCTGTCATATCTGGCCCTCTCAGTGGCGCACTGGTCCAATCTGACACATGGAAACATCACGCTGGTTACGCGTATGGGAGTGGCTATGGATACCTTATCGTTTTTTCTGGCATCACGGCATCATTTGCAAGCATTCCATGGTTTGGAAAGCTGTGTGGAATTGTCAGTTGAGAGTTTCACAGCCACTGCAGACCTAGCACGAGCCGACTGGACAGCAACAGACAATTGCCGTTGGGATGTACGAGGTTCAGAATCTGCACACAAAGGATGCGTGAGAGATTCGACACTTGTGTTGCAGTATAGGCAAGGATCTAGCCACATTCCTCGAGCATGAATCCCTGTGTCCTCCATCTGCGGATTGGTCCCTGCGAGGCTGCGACCAAAGCCAGCAGCGATGTCCCTGTTCACTGTTTCGTCTCCTGGGCATCTACCACTGATCTGGTAGAGCTAGCAAGTCAGAGATCGTCCAGATATCTCGATAAAGTAACTAGTAAATACTGGTGGATGAACGGCGTCGATTCTGGCAAATTCACTCTTGAATCGCGACTCCGAGTGATCGGCAAGGGCGAGGTCATACTTTCCAAGCATGACTTGAGCACGGTTGACAAGCTCCCAGCCTAGGCAGAGATTGGAGAGGCGCAGCCAGTCATTGCCTTGTATCATCTCAGCTCGTCTGATGAGGTCGGTAGCTTCAACCTCGACCATCTCATAAAAACCCCTACTCTCCAGAGTCTCAAGGCGAAGACGGATGACATCTAGTGACCGCTGATCTGTAAGACCGAAGACATGGTCGAGGTGGGAAAGTGAGGCGGGCAAACATTCATCGAGCGCTGCCCAAGGATGACGGAGCAGCCTCCGTCGGGCCGCAACCATCTTCATGGAGAAGCTGGCGTAACAGTTTGTGCCGAGGTATAATTCGAAAAGCTCACCAAAGCGTTTCACGATTCTCTCTTCAATCTCGACCATGAGATCCATGTCCGACTGTCCCAGTCCGTGATATATGGATATTAACGCAGTCGAGTTTGGTCGACCGCCGTTCCCGTCATCCTGCCGGCGTGCCTCAATGATTTCGTTCCAACTGACTATATACCCCCTCAATTTGTTAGCGAGCTCTTTCCCCCAATCAGGCTCGCGGTTGAGGTCGTTGATTTCCATAATCAGGTTCGGTATGATGGCGTGATGCTGACCTTGGACGAGCCGCTCGACGAATGTAAACGCCTCCCGCCAATAACCCCCTGCCACGGCAAACCGTTGCCTCTTTGTTAGGCGCCCGGCCCTTGACCCTGCGCCTACTTCAGGTCCTTCAGCCTGCCCACTGCGTTCCTCCTATCACCCAAGCAGCGGGAACAGTCAGGCCCTTTGCACTGGCAGCCATGCACCCGCTCCGAAGACTCCCTACGAAGCGATACCAGGCCGTCATTTCGTCGACTTGCCGTGGGGAGCTTCTAATGGAACCCTTGTTTGTGTCAAAGCTCCAATGCATGGCTTCAAATGAGCCCTTGACGAGGGTGTCGACATCGTGGAGGAGCTTCTCCGAAATTTTCCACTGTCCCTCAACCACGGGTAGCGACCGTGGAAGGGCCGGAGGGGGTGTCCGGCAGACAACAACCGCCCCTGCCGCGTCACCAGGCTGGGTTACTGGCTGTGACAAAGACAAGCCCCGCGCCGCGTGCATGGGACGTTGCAAACCGGCCCGTTTCTCATGCCTCCTGACTCTTTCCAGGTCGACGGGACGTTGTCGAAGAGTGACGACGGAGTCTTTACCGGCCGAGTCGCGACTTGAAACTTGACGCAGTATTTCCACGACCTCGGCCCTTTTGAGGTTCTTCATGTAGCCCCACTGGCAAAGCTTATGCCTCAGAGTCCTTGGCCTGGGTAATAATGGTCAAAACAATGATCAGAAAAGCACAGAATTTTGAACCGAAGTGCCGGACTTACTTCACCTGAAGCCCATGATCTCGCTTCAAGATCTCCATCACATCATTCATCGTCTTCTTTTCAGTGATGTACAGCCGGAAAATCTCCTCCCGGTATCGGTCCATGGTCGGCTCCCAATTAAGTAACCAGGTGCGATTGACTCGGCTATGTGGTCGAGAAAGGCCCCTGTGAGCTTCGACTGTGCTTAAGTTTTAGAAGCTTGGCTGCCTGATGTAGTTCGCCGTGTCTGGAATTAGGTGATATAATAGTGGAAACTACTCGCTCCAGATTGTTTCAAGTCCAGGGAGGCGTCCTATATAGGTATCCATTTCCGATGAGACCCCGGAAACCATGACAATTAAGTACGCTACAAATACAGTGAGAACGGCAGCGTAGTGACGTTGAAGCCGGTGTCAAAAGTGCTGAAATGATGACACATACTATTGGTGCCGTAGATTTTCTTATCCTTGCTGCGGGGTACATGAAGTGGAGCTGGCAGAATGACAGAGGCCATCGATCAAGTCCTTTTTTGTAGTGAGCAGCGTGCTCTGATACAGCCGAGATGGCTAACGCCCCACGGGCGTCCCAGAACTTCGCCGTTGTCGTTATATATGCACTTGCAGGTTTAGCCGGCTTCTTAGCTGCATTTTTTCTGGTTTCAGCCTCGCCTCAAGGGCGGTCTCGGGCTCTTGTAGACGGCTATACCCAGGGAGGAAGGCCCGTACCTGTTATCGTTCGTTCTCCCTCCCTCGAACTCTGGCTCTCACTCTTCAGCTGGCGAAATTAATATTTCTTCATTCTGTAACGATTCTTTTCGCGATCTACATGCTTATACGCGAAGAGAGTATAACACGTGGAGGACTTAATTTGTGACGACTGTGTAAGTGACGTTTTTGCTACAAAAAAAACGTTGTTCTTTTCATTTGTGCATTAGGTGGTGAGGGGAAATGTACCTCGGGTTAGGATTTTGTACAACTACTACGGTAGGGATAAGAAAATTTACGGTGACTAGTGGTATGTCTCACAATGATTGGCCGTTAACAAAGGTTCAAAATCGTGGCTGCAGAAATGGCATGCTCTTTTGTCTGCAACCAATCAATCCGAGAACAAGTCACAAGCCGCTGCGCTATCGATAGAATCTAAGCATTGTTTGAGACAAGAACTAAGGTGACTTTTTACGGGCGCTAGGACGAATCTAGCGATGACGGTCTTCTCGTTACACGTGAGCTACCAGGCACTCGCGCCGCCTTTCACGAAAGGCCAAAGCCAGACACGGCACAAGGTTACTGGCCTTTGCCGGCACGGGCTAACTCAGCACATGGTGACCGCGCAGGCCCCAGGCCAAGTGTCAATTTGATCGACGCGGTCGCATGTGACTTTTGGCTACATGTACTGAAAGGGCCGGTGCCCAATAATTGGGAGTTGATGTTGGGCACACCGACCTTGCTCGCCGCCTACCTCAATCCCTTCAGCTCGCCACTGCCGCTCCCCTTGCGTAACAACACAGCAATACAGTCACTCGCTCACGGCCGCCGAAGGAGGAGTTGCAGCCATGCCGCAGTGCGGCTACACGGTCTTGAACAACAAGGGACATATTGTCGAGGCGCTCAAGGCGTTGTCTATCTGTACCGTCGAGTACATTGGTCTACCACGCTTGGGTTGCTTGTTTGCGTATGACAAAGGAGTGGTAAAAAAGAAGCTGGCATGGGGCAAGATGCAGTGATGTATGCCTTCAACGGCGGAAACGCGGCGTCTTTTACAGTTGCTCTTAAGGATTTTAGCCACAAAAAAGGAGCCTTTTTTTTTTCTACTTCGTTTTGTCTTCATTTTCTCTTTGGTGACCTCACTTCTTGATGCAAGGTAAATTGTCGTGCAGCGGGATTTCAAGACGAACTCATTTTTGGAGGAGAGACGAACACCCAGAAAGTTCAATTTATTTCTCTAGGTCACTTTGTTTTTACATCGAACTGCCTTCGCTTATAGACCAGGCCGACTTACAACCGGGGCACGTACTGGCTTTGCTGAACTCACCAACTTAATTGACTTGAGACGGAGATATGTCATTCAACATGGCTCTCCAAGAATTTTAAAAAGGCAAGAAAAAACCGATCCCAATAACTCAAAATCTCGCTGGACGCGCCCGATCTGTCTTATACATGGCACCTATACGAGGTCTCCTTCCTTTCTAGTCGCTGCGCCGCACGCCGGATAAATCCTTCCCGTTATGACACATGCAAGACTCAGGCTTGAGTCATTGCATGGACTTTTGTCTCAAGCACAAATAGCCTCTTAAAAACCATTGGAACATTCTACCTGTGTCTTTTTGTGTGGCCACCGCCCGCAGCCTTGCAGTGATTAATGTCGCCAACTCGAAGTGTGTCGCTCTCAAGCTCGGACGCATAGCGCAAGGGTGGGAGGTATGCGGTTAGCCATAATAGGAAGGACGCCCGGGTTGAATGGCTAGACTTAGCGTGCGGCACAGCAAATCATGCCCTTGCATTTGCATCGCTGTCGTACCAAAGGATTCACACGGCCCACAAGGTTAACACTCAATTGGACATAAGCTTGCTTCAGCGAGCGGATGACTCGGCTCAGCCTTAATCGTTCCAGACGAAGTCTGTCTGCGTGCACGCGAAGCCAAAGGGTCGTATTCCCGCGCCGCAATGGAACCCTGCTGCTGCCTTGTGCAAATTGCGCGGGCGCTATCGAGTATATATTGGCGGACCCCTTTTATCGTCAAGCTTTGAGTCTGTTATTTGTTTCCTTTCTTTCGCTCTTTTATCACAGTTCCCACTGGACAGCACCCGACAAGAAACACGAACACGATGCTAGCGTTATCATTAGCCACAGCCCTCCTCCTACCTCTGCCCTCTCGTTCCCCGGCGCGTCAGTCGGCCGTGGCTACATCCACGTGCCTGTCACCCGGCGCGCAACCCCTGAAAGCACGGGCTTGCAGCGTAGAGGACCAGCCTCGCAAGATCTAGGAAACGCGCAGAATGGCGGGTACATGGTCAACAGTCCGTTCCCCTCTGTCCCACAGTACACCTTCTCATATGTTCCGTGCCCTGAAGTGTATGATAGTTTCCCTCGGGACACCTGGTCAACCAACCATGGTAGTCCTGGACACAGGCAGTATCGAACTGTGGGTGGACCCCGACTGCTCAAAGGCTCGCCCCGTGAACACGACCAGCGGTGCATCCGACTCCACCAACGGCGTCAACAACCCCGACGTAGACGCCAACTTCTGTAAAGATGTCGGCCGGTACGACCCGAAAAAGTCCTCCTCCGCCAAGTCCGCCCCGGGGTTGTCCGGGGGCAGCACACTGCAGTACGCAGACTTCACGACCGCCACTGTCAACTACTACCAGGACACGATGAGCATAGCCGGCGTGACCATCGATAACCAGATCTTTGGCGTGGCCAACGCGTCAAACCAGACCGCCACCGGCATCCTGGGCATCGCGCCCAACCCGCTCGGGTTCAACGACACCCCCGAATATCCGTATTCCCTGATGTTGAGCAACATGCAGAAGCAGGGCCTCATCCAGTCTCGCGCGTTCAGTCTGGACCTGCGGGACTTTGACAACACCACCGGCTCGCTCATATTCGGCGGGGTTGACAAGTCTCGCTACAAGGGCGCCCTTCAACAAGTACCCTTCGAAACCGTCGACGCTAAAGCGTCAGATGGGAGCACCTTCAAGCAATACGCGTGAGTCCACTCCACTCACACTCTCCCTCACGCTTTTCCCAGGTCAATATCATTAACCCCCCCTTTTTTTTTGCGTTTTGTATGTATGTAGTTATTGGGTAAAAGTAACGTCCATGTCCTTTTCCGCCCCCGGCGCCAAATCCTCCAGTAAATCCTACGCCCTGCCCACGGGCAACAGCTTCACCGCGGACCTGGACAGCGGCACGGGGGGCATCTTGCTGCCGGACGGCCTGACGTCGGAAATCTGCAGCGACATGAACGGCACGGTGCGCGGGGCTAACTGCTGGGTGGACTGCTCCGCGAGGGACCAGCCGTTGGGCGGGATCACGTTTGGGTTCAACGGCGACAACAAGATCACGGTATCCTATCAGAACCTGATACAGGCGGTCACCCAGAAACAGGGCGACGGGAAGACCATCGAGTTCTGCTACCTCGCCGCGTCCACGACGGGGATCGTGTCGGACCCGCCGACGTATATCCTGGGAGCTCCGTTCCTCCGATCGGCCTATGGTACGTCGCAAAGGAATTGTCTGGTGTGTGAAGATAAGAGATGCGATGCTGACGAATGACGGGACAGCGGTCTTTGACTGGGATAACCAAAACGTGCACCTCGCGCAGGCGGCTACCTGCGGATCGAGCTCGGACATCGTGGCGATAGGGACCGGCAGCAACGCCGTGCCGGCGGGCGACGGGAACTGTCCCTCGTCGTGGGCGGCAAGGGGCGTGGTGCTGAACGCCGGGTTAACGGTAGCCGCTGCGCTGCTTGCTGTTGTGGTCATGCTTTAGATATATAACTAAGGAGCTGGGGGTTGGTTGTGGTATTGGTAGAGATAGGCTTTTTTTTCTTTTCTGCTGGGGAGATTATGGATAAGTATGGATTGACAGTCAAAGTCTGCTATCCCGGTGTGAGAAATGTTGTTGATCTCGCTGCGCGCTCTTGTAGGACTTCTGCTCGTTTTGGACTTAGGGTGGTTGTAATTTGGAGGATGTGGTTCAAACTGCTTTCGGCGTTTCATCATCTCGGACCTTATGTCTCTCATGATATCACGGTCGGCCGTATTTATTTGGACATGTATGACTGAGCGTCACCAAAACGCTTTTTCCAAAGCAGCAACAACGGCATCCTCCACGTCTTCGATCGGAAACATCCCTGCCGCATCATCATCATCATCGTTCTCCTCTGTTTCCGCGCACTGCGTCTCTATGCGTTGGTGTTCCGCAGAGTGTTCCAGGCGAGAACTGATCCGAGACCGTATAGCCATGTTCTTGCTTCCGCATATCAAGTCCAGGAAACTACACCAGCGTTCGAACATGACTCGTCTCTGGACGATGGAGCCGTCGTCCTTGCTGATCGTGATCTTGACCGGCCATGCTACATCTACCCACAGTGCCGCCCCAGGAGACAATTTCGGCCCCCGTGTATTTTTGGTATCCCAAGCTGGGAGCTCATCCCAAGCTGGGCGCTCAGCTTTCCCCGGCGCCGCCGTTTTTTCTCCTCCTTCAACACCGATACCACTTTCCCCGCCCCTACGTCTCGTCCAATACGTTTTATCAGCGGCTTCTGCATCTTCAGTAGTTTGGTATGGTGGGGCGGTTCTGACAGAACGGGGTCGAGCGGTGACGACATCCAACTGATTGGCAGAGAGCCAGTGTCTCAGTGGAGAATGAATCTTTGGCATGTAGCTGCTTCTTCGGGCATCTGAAGAATACGGGAAGGGAGGATCCCGCAGTTGTGCTGTGGGGCTCTCTGCGCTGACCTTGAGCCGCTCCTCATGAATACCTGGCAACTCTACCTCGATTTTGAACTTGGAGCTCCCGCTTTTGAAGGCCGCAAAAAATATGCAGCTAGTGACCATGTCTCCCCGAGTCAACGGCGTGTCGCTGCGTCCTCTCCAGTCCAAGGCATGCATGTTCTCGACGGCGGTGACAAGGCCTTCAGAGCACGTGTGGTAAAAGAGACGTCCCACTGCCAAGAGTCGGTCGGTTCCGGCATTTTCGTGGTCATCTTCTGCGCGCTTCGCGGCCGTGATGGCTTTGACCAACAGGAGCTCGTCAGATCCTTCAGGGGGCGGTCGGAGCGCCCATGCTCCAGTATGTTTGAGGTCTTGTAAGACCGGCCACTGCAAGGCCCGGGCCCCCTTAATCGCCAACCTCAACAGCCTTTGTTCGTTCAGCCAATCCACAATTTCTTGCGGGGTTCGCGGTTCGTTACGCTCGAACCGATGGTAGTCACTCTTTGTGAGACGAAGATAGTTCTCAAGGTGTTTGTGCACGAGAGTCCTGGCTTCGCTTAGCGCGAATGACAGTGCCCCGGCAGCGTTGGAATCGCAGAAGAAATCTCTCACCGACTGGTGCATGAGTTGTACGATAGACGAAGGTCCGTAGTGATAGACCCGAGACTCTTCGGCTGACAGCCCGGGGTTGAATATCTCGATAAACGGCCCGCAAATTGTATAGATCTTGCGCCACAGCTCATCGTAAGAGGTGACGGACATCTGTCTCTGCCAAATGTCGTCCAAGCTTTCGGGATAAAATCCGTGCTTTAACATGGCGAGCGCTTCCCACAACCCCTGCAGCGTGATATCCCCAACCTCGGCAGCGGCGCAGATCCACATCAACGCGCGGCGCAGCTCTTCGATCCGTTTTTGCGGCTTGTGTGCTGTCAGAGCATTGGCGATTTGTCTGTAATACTCCGCCAGCTCCTCCGGAACCTTGTCGACGATGTCTTTAAATTCGTCAAGTGTCGAGCCCGCATTGTCGTGTGCTTCTTGGATCAGCTTTCCCAGAATCAGCTTAACCCACAGTATCGACCCCCGTGCCTTCGATATGAGAATGCTGCGGATCTCAGCAAGGACCATTTTCTCACGATTCTTGGTGTTAGCAAGTGGTCGGTGGCGTAGCTGTCTGATGTTGGAGGGCCGCACAGGACGACTCGGCCTATGGCTCGACGAAGTTGACGTCCTGAAGTCGAGAGAATGCATGGCTGCCTGAAGAGAAGCAAGGCTGAGATCGGTGATCCTCTCAATATCGCGTGCATTCTCGTCCTCCACGACAATCCAGGGCCGGTCATCGATTTCCCGTTCGATCTGGGCGTTCGGTCGGCTCAGGACAATGAACTTCGCCCTTGAGGTTGGCCCCGAGTCAACGATGGACCGGATGACAGAGATCACATTCGCGTTCTCTGCTTCGTCCACTGCGTCAATAATGCAAACAATGCGGGTTGAGCTGTGGCAAATTCGCGTAAATATTTCCATCATAACAGCGTACGTCTATGTAGGGTCTTTTCGGGCATCAATATCGCGATAGGGCTGCTGAAAGAACTTGCCGAAGAGCCCTGGGCTTTGTTGCAAGAAGTGATATAGCACCGAGCGCACAAAAGATTCATGCCGGACGAAGTCGCCGCCGCGCCTGCGATGGTAGAACCAGTCACCAATGAGGCTGCTCTCTTGGAGATCATTGGTGGCGGGCGTCACGGTATCTAGTAGTCTCCTCTGTATCGCCCTCGCTAAGACAGACTTGCCACTTCCTGGTTTGCCTCTCATCCAGAGGATGCCGGAATCTTCGGCTGTAAAAGCACGGTACACGGGATGACTCCAGATCCAAGACGCCGTGCCGTTAGCTGCTGGGGACACTTGGCTTTTGCGCACGTTGATCTCGGGAAAGAATAGCGAGGTAAGGCATTTTGGTAACGATGTTAGCAAATACTTCTGGGAGTGCCCCAATGTTGAAGTGCTCCTTGAGCTGAGCCAACGTTAAAGACTCACCACGAGCTTCTGTTTCCCCTGACACCAGTGCGACACTATACAACCTGTCTATCTTCAAGGTTGAAAGATGCCCACAGAACAACGTAGGAATGTGAACTCCAGTTTTGTGCGTTGCTGCGGACAATAGTGCTATCAGTCTTGTTCGGCTGGATTCGCCCAGAAGGTGGATACGATCGACGCTGATCAACAGCTTCTGCGGGCTTGAGCGAAGGAGAAACTCGAACGATAGGGCTAAGTGCTTTTGCGGGGGTACCCCGTTTGCTGAGATCCACGCTCGGAAGAGAGCAGCTTCAGAGGGAGGAAGGGTCTCGTGGTAACCCTCCAATATCTTTTCTCGTCCCGGGGTGCGTCTGAATAACTGACTGTACAGTGATCTTAGAACGTCATTGCTAGAATCGTCTTCTGGAGCCGCTTTACTGGTTGTAGCAGGCGTCCGTCCATCCTCCCGGAGCTCTTGGACCCTGGCTTGTGCTGGAGCCTGCAGAATCCAGAAACAGTCGACGTATAGGACTTGGTAGCGATAATTGATCTCCAGAAATTTGGAAAGACAAGCGGCAAGTGCGCTGGGCGACGAGTCGGGGTTATAGAATGTCGTGCATATCATTGTAGAGAAGCATCCGGCCAACCATTCTTGAAAAGCTTTTGTGTGCATGAATCGCTGGAGATCGTATTCCTCGTAGGACTTCGACTGGGAATTATAGAGGTCGCGCAAATATGGTGGCTCGAGCCTGTTTTCGAACGTGAAGATTGCCTCCGGGATCCCTAGTCTTTTGTGAGCATCCCGATGTTATTGCAAGTCAATGGGCCCAGCTTGGCACGTTCATCCTCGAGAGACTTACAGGGTCGTCGCTTCAGTTTGTTGGCACAGGCTTCTACCCGCTGCACAACAGACGGGGAGGTACAGTAACGGTCTGTACAAGCTTGTATATCTCCTAGTCGGCTTGCTTCCTCGAGCCCAATGTCCTCGAGGCCATGGGAGACGTTGAAACGGAAGAACACTCCGCTCTTCACAAGTCGCTCGTGATGTCGTTGGAACCGCTCAGCGGTTTTCTCAGCCGCCGTCGCAATCGCTTTCAGGGCCTTGGCTACGTCTACAACTCCCGGCCCAAAAGGTCTCAATGAGGGCATCCCCCTGCCGATGGAAACAAGGCAATCTAGCTCGTCTTCTAGATTCCAGGTCTCATTGCCGGAATCAGGGCGATACAAAGACGACGCTTCAGCCCACAGCTCAAAGATTGGGTTATTCGCACCTGTCGCCCCATCTTCGAAAACCATCTTGTCAACCACCACTGGCTCGAAGAAAGACGGGGTCGCCGAGGTGGCGCGGGCCGCTTCCCAAATCCGAACCCGATTCAGCATCGAGGCCCCTGACGTCTTCGAGTAGTAATTGGAGAATATGACAATATCGGAGGTTTGCTGGCTCATGGAGCACACGAACCTTATTTTAAGCGATCAGCTCCTACACCATAGGCGAGGGGGCTGAGTCGGGACTTACACCTTGCAACCTAGTTTCTCATCTGCCTCCTTCAACAGCGCATCCTCGGGAAGATCTAGCCTCCTAAGCATATTCTTCACACCTTCTTCCAGGGCTTCATGGTCAAATCGACCCTGAAGTTTCCCTTTCCAGTTGAGCCTATGCCGGCACTTGGTAAAAACACTGCTAGACAGCTTCTTGTACTCGAGAATGCAATCTGACACGCTTAGGCCCAGTCTTCCCAGCATGATCGCGATTAGACCTCCAGTAGAGGTCCCACATATCATGTCAAAGTAGTCGCACGGCTTCGGGGGCTCGCTGGGATTGATGTTTTCCACGATGCGCTGCAGGATGAGCAACGATGACAAACCTCGCACGCCTCCGCCGTCGAGACACAGAAGACGGAGGCCTCTGGCCTGCCTGGGCTCCGTCATTTCGTGTGATGTAGCCCTTGAGCTATACCATGACGCTTATCGATATCAACAATACACTTATCGAGAATGATGAAAATAGGTGCCTCTCCGTCCACGTCGAGGTCCGGTACAAAGATGAGGGCCTACGCATGATTCGGTCTGCAGAGCCTTATCAGCCCAGCTTAGGCTGTTACAGATCAAGATCACGTGCGCGGCATTTGCCACAGAAGATTTCCTTTCCCGTGGCCACCATGCTGCGTTTCTATTGGCACCCCATGCTCACCTGCATCGCATGGTAAGCTGGGAATATTTGGATCACGTTGACCGCCATGAGGGCGGGACCTCTTCCGATGAAGATTCTTCTTCCGTTTCTTGCCCTGGGAGTCGCCCGCTACTGCAAGCAGAATGGCTTTCTATTCGGCGGCTAAGGTAGGTACGCGAGTCGAGATAAAGACAACTGCAAAGATCGTCTTGATCATGACCCGTAGGAACAGAGGATAGGCGACCCGGATAGCAGCCCTTTATCGTGCGCCTGATTGGCATGCCACGGATCCTGCACACATTTCACACTCTGCAGTGGTTGCAGTGGTCAACTTATGTTCAACACCACAGAAAGTTTCCAACGAGATCGCCCGTTTCTCTTAGTACTGTGCTTGAAAAACTCCTGGATAACAAAGCGGCAGTCAGCGATGGATGGCCTACAGCTAGCATGGGTCCTTGTGGAGAATGGGTGGTGCAACAACACGAGAAAGTGGTTTAAGCTGCTGCGGTGTGGGAGTCTTGGAAGACGCGGTGGGTGGGCTGCACGAGTTCTATGTACCTGTATTTACGTAATCCAAGTCCCCGCTGGGCATCCGTGTTCCTCTGATCATGCCAGACCTGAGACATCCGCTCACGCCCAATTGAACCGCAAAGCGCCCCAGCCGCAGAAACTGCACTCCGCAGCCTGCCTAACATGGCGCGTTCACAAGCTCCTTGGGCTGCGGCAATTGCTGCTTGCAATCATCTCCGCAATTGATTGCATCGACTTTCTGCCTCTCGAAATGGACCCAATTTGTGTCGCTGAGTGCGTGGTAAGTTTATCTCGCGATCTATGCATCGGATTGGAAATCGTTCCTAACATGAAGTTCATGTCCATAGGTCGAGTGCACGTTGATCTGCTATTCGGCCGGCAAGGCTCTCAATGGCCTAAGAGACCAATTCACCCATGTGCCCCAAAAAGTCGCCACGCTCGTCGCCGAGACCAAAGTCGTGGGCGGCGCGCTGGCGCAGATTCAGAATGCCATCCTTCAGCGCGATGACCATCCAGGAATGTGGTCACCTAGCAGTGGGTTGGCTCAGAAGCTCGCGATCGTGCTGGAAGCTGGAGCGATTGTCTTTCGCTGTCTCGAAAAGGACATACGCAGGATCACCTCAGGCATAACGGCGCTAGATAAGCCTTTATGGGAGGACAGAGCCCATGAAGTCTGGAGCTCTGATCAGCTGAATGCGTATTTGGATGATCTGAAGGGCTGCAGCCGTCGATTAGCACATTGTTACAGATTCTGCAAGCGTAGGCGTCCACGCTCCATTGCACATTTGTCTAGTTGGCTGAGAATGATCTCTGTTCGACAGGAACAATGCTCGAGAGTTAGATGCCGTGCTCTTGCAAAGCATTCGAACATTTGCTAGGACGCAAGCCAGAACGGCAACGCTTAGAGCGCGGAATCGAGACATTACCATAACACCGTCGATCTTCAGCGGCGCTGAACGGAGCATTGATGCAACTTCTGAGGACAGAGTCTCAGCAATAGCCCCCTCGGATTTGGAATTCGCTTTTGACGACCTCGTGATAGACAGTCGTGCTTATCGGAGAGTAGGTAGTTGCACGAACCATGCCCACTACGCAAGCTGCTCAAGAGCCGGACGCAGATGCACAGACCATCACGGATCGAGAAACCGAACAACAGCCTTCAAGTTCAGCATCTATTCCCACGGCGACCGATACCACAGAACTACCCGCGAACAGCGACATAACTCCTCCCACGAATTTCAATGTCTTGGGGGTTGTCGCAGCCAAACGTGAAAGACGCAACCTAGAAACGCCCTCCAAAGCCGGATTCAGGTGTCTCATGTATGAGCCTGGAGAGGTAAAGTGTACATTTATTCAAATGCATACCTCGCCTTACTGATGGATTTGTCCAGCTTTTCGACATCATCTCTGTTGCCGGATTTGAGTGGCTCGCAAGGAAACAGGGCCAACGACGTGAGGTAGTTGGTTGGATTCACCCTCGGGATTTCATTGTCCTCAAGTCGGGCGCCACCTCCTTGGACCGCAAAATGATTACCGCAGAGTCACGAATAAGGTCGATTAAACCAAGAACTCAAGTGGATGACATCGCAGAACGGAACGCGAGCATTGGCATCTCCTGCGTTAGGGACACTCACGGTTCAGAACCCGGGCCGACTCAGTGCTGTACGTGTGGTGCCCCTGCAGACGAGGCTGCTCATGACAGCCTATATCAGTGGGATGAACACTGGCTCTATCCGTCACACTGTCCAAGGATGTCATCCCACTGCTGCCCCGGTTGCAGCCTTCACGTTGACGAACATCCCGATATTCGTGGCCATCGCCCTGGTCCGGAGCTGGGTAGCCGGGATGGTGTTCTTTGGCATCTGGCTTGCCAGATTCTCGACGAAGAATGGCACGTACGGGCTTCCCCTTGGTGCCCGGTGATCTGCAGGGATGTAGAGGGAGGCGGATGGTATCTGGTTGAAGGGCCCAGCAAAGTAACGGCCCCGCTTGGTCCAGAAGACTACCACACAACCTCGGAAAACCATATTGATCAACTAAAGAGATTGGTGCGATACACTCTGCGGTTTCAAAGCCAGAATACACCTCCTTCTCATTCGCTTCGCCCATCAGAACCATAACGAGAGGTACTTGGAAGCCACGCGGACGCTTCTCAGGGTGGTTCGTCACATGACCAGGCTATATTATGGAGTATGACGTCTACAAAGAGCATGGTAAGAACTAGCCACGCTTCGCTTTAAAGCACCCACTCACCCATCTCTAGATGATCTCTCCGTAATACTTGAGGTACGGGCGGATCTATCGTTGCTACGAAGCGATCGCAAACCACAAGTGGGGTGGCAGGTAGTCCGCCGGTTATCCTATCACATCAAGAACCTCATAAAGCTAGCCTGGCAGAGGCTTGCAAATCAACCGTTTAGCACGGTGGTGGTCCACATAACTAGCCTGGCTTACCCAAGAAAGAAAGAACCTTGGGTTCAACATTTCCTCCGTATCATTACGATTGTCTCCCTTGTTTCACCTGTGGGGAAAGGGGCAGCGACACATGGAAGTTCAGTCCGCCAGAGATACGCTGCCAGAAATGTGGCTCTCGATGTGACCTAGCAGACATGATCTTTCTAGCTGGAAGAGACGTTATCGGCTTACTTCTGGAAAGTGAGATTGCCTTATATACGCAGTCTCGAGGGGTACCATTGGGCGAAGTCGACACGAAGGTTCGTCCCTGTCTATTCCCCTTTCCCTTCACCTTTCGAGGCCAAGACAATACGCTATCATCACCTCATAACAGGTGATTATCACGTGGACCGGGTGAAAAGGTAAATACAGGCACCATGTCCTAACATGCTTCTCGTTTAGGATACGACAAGTCTCTTCGCGCTCGATCTCTGACGCCACTACAGGGTAGTCAAGCTATACTCCCAAGATGACCGGCATACTACTTGTACTGGGCCTGAGTGGGTGAATCGGCACGAGCTATAGTTGGGGCTTCTCCGTTCAATCCAGGCATCGCATTACGATATCCTCTAATGTCATCGCGGATTTTAGGAGTCGCGCAGAAGCCTACAGACGAGGAGGGTATGGGGATTGGAATGGCAGATTGGTTAGCATCTTACATGGTTGTGCTTGGACGAGTGTCGGATATTGTCACAGTATGCAGCAAAAGTAGGGGGCGGGGAGGGGGGGAAGGCTTGCGAAGGGAGAGAATATTCTTTTGCCTTAATGTGAGGGATATGAACGAGGCTTCTGTTGTTATGCTTCGGAGAAAACGGCCGGGCGATACCCCCCAAAGTAGGTACCCACCCGATTTACAGACATTACCACAACATGATGCGAAGGCCAGTACCGTGTTGAACTGTGCAAGTGAATTATCAGACAATATTCAGTTGTTACCAGTGTTTAAACTGATTATCGTTTAACTGAGCTAGATATGTGACACCCGGACCAGTCGGCTCATAAAAGTATTACACTGTTAAAAGCTCCCCCCAAAACATCCATAAAAAACATAGGTACCTAGGCAAGTGCTTCGCTTTACAGATGCGCGGTGGACCAAGTGTTTTACAGACGAACCCTTCCGTGACCGTGCACAGATACCTGCATAGCCGATGCGGGATTCGTTTCAGGAAGTCTCGAAGTTCCTGACTTCTTTCCGTCTTACACATCAATACCTTGTCAATGTGCCCAATGTGGCCTGGGGGTAACCCCTCGGGACCGAACCGGCCAAATCCCCCAGCCGGCTCTGCGGGTCCGCGGAAACCGGCCGAGAAACGGGACCGGGGCCGGAATAAACGGTCAACCTCCGACCACCCTGCAAGGCACACCAACATAGACGTATATAAATACGAAGCTGCCAAGAGTTCTTTTTTGCAACTTTCTCATTCTGATCCCATATCGAGCATTGAAAAATTTACCAACCTCTATTTTTGTATTTTACAACATGGCCTCTCAAGAATTCACATTCCGCAACTTCACCCCCTCCCAGGCAGCAGCCTACTCCCGCGCCCGGTCGAGCTACCCGCCTTCTGTCATTGACTATGTCATATCCCAGCACACGAAGTCTGGAGGAGGGGCCGGGGTGGTGGTCGACGTCGGCTGTGGACCGGGAAACGCCACGCGTGACCTGGCGCCGCACTTTGACATGGCCTACGGTCTTGATCCCGGCGCTGGTATGGTCGCCACCGCCACCGCCGAGTCGCGGGACGTCAAAACGAAGAGCGGAAAGGAGGTGCTGTTTAGGGTCTGCCCGGCCGAGGAAATCGACCGTGTTGAAGGGCTGGAGCCCGGGACGGTGGACTTGATCACTGCTGCTACCGCCGTACGCCGTCGCCACCCCCTCCCCCCGTTTCCCCTCCGTTGGTACATACAGTATATAGGAGAATTTCTAATTGTGTTGTGTTGGGGGGGGGGGGGTTTAGGCGCATTGGTTCGACATGCCCAAGTTCTGGGCGGCTGCCGCCAAAGCCCTGCGACCGGGCACCGGGACGGTAGCCATCTGGACGCGATACATATCTTCTCGCGGTAAGCCCTGTCCCTCCCTTATATCTCACCCATCGAAGGCCCGGGGGGGCAAACCAACTAATGCATGCTGTGTGTGTGGGTAGAACCAAGGACGGAAAAGGAAAAAAAGTACCAAGACATCATCACGCGCTTCAGGGAGGATTTCATGGCGGCGCACGCCACCCCCGGCAACGCCATCGCCAGGGGCGGGTATGTCGATCTGCCGATGCCCTGGGACGAAGGCTCCCACACCGCCTCGCTGTTTGAACGTGATACGTATATCCGTGAGGAGAGGGAGCAGTCGGAATGGGAACAGCATTCTCAGGAGAAAGAAGAGAAGAAGACTACGCTGAAGGACCTGGAGGAGCTGATGGCCACAATGAGCTCCGTCAATCGCTGGCGCGCGGCCAATCCTGAGCTGGCCGGCACGGACAAGGACTGCGTCAAGGTCCTGATGTCTCAGCTCCAAGCGGTTCTGGGTGGTAATGAAGATGAAGAAGTGGATATCGGTCCGCTGTGGAGCCGGACCGCGATTGTCGTCATGGGTGTCAAGAGAACTGATGCTGCTGCTGCCTAAGATAATGAGGACAAAAGCGCCCAGGTTCTAGTCTTGCCCTTCAATCACTGTAGGGTTTACTAGCCCTGAGCAGCATTCCATGTGAAACACCTTGGAGCATCATAGAAAATGGATTTTTGATAGCATTAGGCAGGGTTGGAAATTCGTACATTCTATCCTCCAAACGGCACGACCGGCCCACTAAAACAATCTGTGGATGTATCAGTCCAGGCATCCAATTAACGTGAACGATAATAGTCAACGTAAAATGAACCTCCGATAACGGCTATTTAGTCGTCCTGTGCAGTCATTTATAGGGGGACATAGGGGAAGGCTGTGGCGTAAGGTATAAGTAAAAGGGCCGTTTAGGAGAGGGACTGACCGAATTTATATCTCCGAGGGAGTTTAGGGAGTGGGGCAAATCAGTCGCCAACAATCACTTAGCGCGGTCATCTTAATGGCTTTATCGTTCCGTTGCGGACTATGAGCTAGGTAGCAACTGCTGCATTCTATCATTCAGGTCAAACTGACCGGAACTCCGACTGCGAGATGATATACCGTTTTGGCATTCCGATTCTAAACACTCAGCCATTCCATGAACATTGTGAGTGTTCCCGTCAACAAAGACTACATTCGTGCTCTCTTCCAAATCATCAATTCGCAGGGACACCTTGGGCTTCCTGGTCGGAGGCTTTCTTGGGCTCCTTGATGCCAAACTCCGTGCGCAAGGACGCTCGCAATGGGATGTCCTTCTCTAGAAAGGTAAAGAGAACGGCGACTCCGCAGACAACCGCGGCTGCAGCCCAGGAGATGCGCAGACCATCTGTATACAGCTCTATAATTTCCGACTGGACATTCTCGGGGAATAAGAGTATAAAATCGTAAGCGGTAAAGGCGTATGCGTTACCGTTACTTAGCGTTGCCCGCACCGTCGGGTCAGAGATCTTCCAAAGATTCTTAGAGAAGTTGTTGTTGAAGATGTTTGCTAGGATAGTAACGCCCTAGATCGCTCCGTGGCTGCGGATATACGACCACGTCGACGTGGATGCCGCGTTGTCGGCGTTAGCCAGCCCTGCCTGGACAGCCGGGACGATGATGCCCTTGCCGAGGGAGGCGATCAGCTGCAGGCAAACCCACATAGCCGTGCTTGAGCTGGCGTTAAGCGCGGCGAGGCTGCCTATGCCTGCGGCTATGAGCACCATGCCGGCAACATGCAGCGCCTTGCACTTGCCAAATCGGCTGAGGTATTGGCCGGCGATGATGGCCGCAGGCAACATGCGGTGGGCAGGATCTGCACCCTAGACCGGCTCGGCGTGACCAGCTGGACGGCCTGGAAGTAGACGGAGAGGAAGTAGAGCGTCCAGAGCGTCATGAGGGCATGGATAAAAGTGAGCAAGAGGGCGACAGACGTTGTGCGATTGCCGAACAGGCGTGGAGGGACTGTGGGATATTTGCAGAACCTCGAGGCTTCCCACGCGTGAAAGATGCCTATGCTGAGAAAGCTAATGATGAGAGGCGTGAGAACATGCGCGTTAGACCATGCGTACTCGGTCCCGGCATATGTGAAGGCGTATAAGACGGCAGTGGTCGAGCCGATGACGAAGATGCCGCCAGCGTAGTCAGTGCGCTTGAGTCGCGCCGAAAGCGGTGCGTTGATATATTTGACTTAAAGGAAGGCGAAGAGCAGGATTAACGAGACGCCTCTAATAGGAAGATTGATCCAGAGAACCCAGCGCCAGCTCGAATACTAAATAATAGCACCACCCACGAAGGGGCTAAGGAAGAGGCCGATAGCAAAGAAGACGTTAATAATGCCGATAAACTTGCCGCGCTCGCGGAGAGGTACCAGGTCACATATAATCAAGTCGCTCAACATGTTAATACCACCGCTCCCGAGGCCCTAAATAGCGCGTCCGACAATAAGCACGTTACCATCATTCGCTCTTCCGGCAACACCACTGCCGACGGTAAAGATAGCGACGCTGTAAAGCATAAGCCATCGACGGCCCCATAAGTCTGCCAACTGGCTAATGATTAGCAGGGGGGCAGTGCTGTTCTCCAGCGTCAGCCAGAGTCGGGACCACCTGAATCATTCTGGATGTTAACATACGTACCTTATCAGAAGAAAAACGTTAATGATCCAGACGTAATTATTCCCGATGTTCAGATCATGAACAATGGTAGGCAGAGCGGTGGATGTGACTAGGGTCTCACGTCAGAACGTCGGGTGGTCATAATTGCGCTTGTATCGGAAAGGATATGGACTTGCCTGTAACCTCGACAGCCGACAGAAGAGTGGTGACCATAAGCGACGGGAAGATGGCCCAAAATCGCCACGACTTGCCCTTCGTAAAGTCCTCTGCTTTATCCTCGTTATTCATGGCGCCGCTGCTGTCTAAAATTCCGCTACTCTCGTCGGGCTTAGCCATGTCTTAACTTGTCTAGGGTTCTTTCTCGTTCGCCATTCCAGCGTCGTTATCGTTATTGGTCTAGCCTTTTTCAAGGTATCTTAAGTGGGTCGTATGCGTGCAGTTGTAAAGGTGGCATGGTTGGAATCTTTTTATAGAGGCCACATTTCGTACGGACTTGGTATCATAACACCGAAGTCCATGGATAGGTGCGTTGTCTGGGTGTTTCGCCGAATGGGCAATGGCCAACACCACCAGACATCGCATTTTCGGCGTTCTTGCCTGCCTTTGTTGGACCCCGTCATCCCACTTGGCTGACCAGTGTGCTAGTGGCGAACGTTACAAGACGGGCACCGTCAACATCAATTTGGCGGTGTCGAAACACACGATGCCTCGGCAAGCTAAAGATCCCCAGAATCGCTCGGCTTGCGACCGCTGTCATTCACAGAAGCTTCGATGTCAACGGCAAAAAGGCCAGAGCGCCTGCGAGCGATGTTCGCGCTCCAACGGCGCTTGTGTTTTCAGCCCACGCCAACGCCGAACGGTCAATGCAGCACGACCTGATGCCCCACCCTCAGAAGCTGCAAGTCAACAAGACGAGCAACCTGCGACCGGCGATGAGATGCACCCAACGCACAAGACACACCGTCAAGCGCAACAGAAAGCGTCACCGAAATAAATACACCACTACATCCGCTTCACTCCATCCGGCAGCTAGCAGACTTAAATGTACGGTTATACGAACATTCCGAGGCGCTGCCTCCAGTCACTACCACTCTTACAGATAAAACGCCATCGTTAGACGGCCGCTTATTCCCTATCGACGAAACGTTCCGCATGACGCAAAGTCTTATCGATATCGTGAAACGCTTGTACCCGCCGCCACGGTCGTCGCGCTCGGATTTTGTCCCCGACCAAGGCACCGTGCTCGTGTGCCAACCGCGTACTGGACATTTTCGGAGTCATATTTGGCCATATGCGCGGGTGCATCACGCATAAAATTACGCCTTTCACCTCGGACGGGAAGACGCTTATACTCCCTTAACTCCGTATTAGAACCTTCGCGCCGCCTACGCCTGCGGCTATTACGATGCACATACTGATGGTCATTTTAATGGCGTCGAACTTATTCGACCAGCTATAGTAAGTTTTAAGGGTCTGGCGACATGACAGGTCTTCTTCGTGTCATCACGCACACTTTCCCGAGGTAGAGCTCGCGGTGGGCGGCACGCGGTCTCGTTTCCCGGACTTTACGGAAGAGGCGAGGTCAGAGGTCTCTCAGCGTGCGAGTGCAGTAGCCGGGGCCATAGTAAGCACTCGCTAGCTGTTGCTCGACATGCCCGGAATGAAAGGTGGTAGTAGCACCGGTCCATCACTATCGGGGTTTTTAAGGATTTCATAAATTCTATGACAAGCATCAGACAAGTCTTGAAATCGGACAGTGAGTAAAGCATTTTTTAAGACTTATACAGCCGCAACCGTAAAACCTATAAGGGGCAAGAAGGTGGATCTGCTGTGGTTTATTCGAATATGTCCCCCTTTAGTTTAAGGTTCGGTGAGTACAGGTGCTTACTGACCAGAAGATTAGGCCGAATTTGGGGGATATAATGGTGATTTAACGCAAGTTAAGGCCAGGTCCCTACAAGCTATATGAAAGAAAGGTTTGCTGCCTGATCGTAATATACGGGTAGTAAATGAACGGACTGAATACCTGACCTAACTCATTGTGCGATACGCAGAAGACATGGCGCGTGTGAACCAAGAAGAAAGGAAAAGAAGTCCACCTCAAAGACAAAAAAAGCAAAAGTTGTAAGAATATTCATATTCGCCGATGAATATGAGCACCCCACACATTGGGACCTGTGAGGCTCGAACTCACGACCTCAGGATTACCTTGATTTTTTAGCCAAGTCATATGGAGATATGAGACCTGCGCGCTAGCCAACTGCGCCAAGGTCCCTTGAATTGGATGGATCTCGGAGGTGGAGTAACAGTTTAACAGCCTGCCGAGTCCTTCGCCGAAGCGTGAGGAGTTCATTCAATTTTGCCATGTTGTTTTGTACACCAGGCTAGTTGCGACACTTGCGCATCTGTCCCTCTCCCGGGCCCTTTCCGTTTCGTCGATACATGAGTGTAGTGTCTGCGTTGCACAAGATGCCCTGGAGAAGGGAGCCAAAACAATGGGCAGAGTGACCAAAGGGAAATGTCCAGGGGCAAATCGCCGCGAGCTAGCTGAAACATCGAGTGCCGGATTACGATCTGCCCCAGATTAGCATCTGCCTACTAACAATTTGCAGGGCGGAAGTGAGTGGTAAGCCGTGCGATGCATCGATGTCGTCCCAGTTCCTGTCGACTTTGTCCATCTCTGCGGCTGTCTCCGTGCTGTACTCGAATCCCCAGCGTATCGGGGCTTCGTGGGGGTCGTCCACCCCTGAGGGGACTGCAGACGTGTCAGCATTAGGCTGTTAGATGCCGGGAAACAAGGCTTACCACGTGATTGTGGTGGTGCCAATTCGCCGTAGAGAGAGCCAGAGGGCGACGGCCAGAACCGCGTTACAAGCCATCGAAAGCAGTAAGGTAACACCCTTGGGCGATGACCTCCTGGCCTTCTTCCCCAGAAAAGGATCAGGTGCCTCGTGCAAGATCTTCATCAAGAGACGAAAAAATCCTCTCGCCGACCTGGATCTTCCCAATCTTTGGTGAACGGCGTTGATTCAGAAGACATGTTTGGAAAAGGCAAACGACCAATGTCGCAGAACACCCACCCCCGCATGGAGAAACGGGCATCTCCGGCATCATAGGGTAACTGGTGCGACCTCAACGTTTTACTTATCAGTGGGCACTGTAAAGAGAAAGATGGTCGTAACTTGTATTATGAATCGTTGATTGCTATAAAGAGCATGACTTTTTTCATCCGAACCAGCGCTGCTGGTCAAACGTGCATCCATCTCATGACTGAGGGTATCTTTTGCTTCCAGACATCACCATCCAAGCACACGCAACTACTTGCTTATTATCCTACATGCAAGGGGTTACATTTGTCGTTCGAATCCAGTCGTAACAGGCCTTAAAAGACAAAGACAAACTCCTCGTTCTTGAGGTCAGTCAAGTTCTCAAAGGCGCGGTCGCCAGTCTCCTCGGAATCGGCGGCAGTCTCGCCGTTAGCGGCGGCAGCAGCGCGGCGTCTCTCGACCTCCTCGGCAGAGTCCAGGCTGGCATCGTACACAACAGCGCTCTTGCCGAGCTCGACACGACGCCTGGAGTGGCGCTTGTTCAGGAAGTGCAAGTACACAGAGGTCAGGCACACCAGGATGACGATGACGATGTAGAGGGACAGGTTGCTGCGCAGACCGCGGGAGTAGTAGGGCGACTCGGCGACGGTGTACAGCAGGGGACCGACGACGTTGCCCACGCTCTGGCCGACGAAGAGAATGGCGTTGACACACTTCCGCTTGGTGTCGCCGCCCGTGTTCTGGGTGCTCCACGAGTAGATCAGGGGCGTGATGCCGGGGTAGACGGAGATGAGGTAGTAGCCGACCAGCATGGCGGCCCTGTGGTCGGGAGTGCGGGGCATGACCATGAGGATGATGCACCCGACGATGGGCGGGACGCAGAGCCCGGCAATGACGGGTCCCTTGCGCTTGATCTTGGTGGCCACCCAGGCGCCGCCGACAGTAGCGACGATCTGCACGGCACCAAAGGGAATGTTGAACAGAATGGTCGAGAACGAGTCAAAGCCAAACGACTGGACGATGAGCGGGCCGAAAGTGGAAATGCCGCCCGAGGGGATGGAGATGGAGAAGAGCATGGCGAACCAGAACCACGTCTTGATGTCGAAGAAGGCCTCCTTCGCGTGGTCCCACCGCCACTCACGCGTCATGACACCCATCTGGTTCATGCGCAGGCGCTCGACGGCGATCAGCTTGTCCTCGTCCTTGAGGAACTTGGCCTCCATCGGAGAGTCGGGCATGAACATGTACATGACAAAGCTGAACGCCACCGTGATGATGCCGAAGAAGAGGAAGATGATCTGCAACCCTGTTAGTCGCTGCTGCTGGGGAAGACCGTCGGCCCCGTCACGTACCTGGTAGGAGTGGAGCTTGTCCGAGCTGACGTGGCCAAGACCAAAGGTGATGAGACTGCCAAACATGTTCGTGATGCCGTTCATGGCGTACCAACTGGCGATGCGGACAGTCTGCTCACGTCGACGCCACCACATGGCAGTGACGGCGATGAAGGCAGGTGCGATGCTGGCCTCGAAGACGCCCAGGAAGAGACGTGCAACGAGGAGGCCGGGAAAGTTGTGTGCAGCAACCATGGCGGACAGCGTTGCGCCCCAGCAGAACACCATGGTGGCGGAGAACTTGCCGATGGGGAACTTGACGAGGAGCCATGCCAGCAGCGGCTGCATCACCAGCTGAGCAAGGTAGACGATCGACCCGAGCCAGCTGTATTGGTCGCCGACAAGCCCCGTGTCTGCGATCAAACCGAACACGGATGCGTAGGCTAATGTCGCTTTGTCGAGGGCCTGGAGGAAGTAGACGGTCAACAGGATAGGGAGGATGACCATGTCGATTCGGCGGAGCACGCGCTTGTCGTCCGCGGCCGACACCACGATACGGCCGCCCTCCACAGCAGCGCCCGCCTTGCGGAGGAGCTCGGCGGCGGCATCCGCCTTGTGGCCATCGGCCGTCGCCCTGACCGGAGCCTCCTCGACCGTGTCGACATTGGGCTTTTCGAGGGGGGTGGCGCTGCCCGAGGGCGGGGCAACTCCGGCGGTCGCACCCATCTTGTCGTCGCGATGGCTCTTCGTCGGCCCTGACGGAACTGTGTATCACCGTAGCGGGGAGAGGACAATTGGGACAAGGCGGAAGAAGAGAGCAGCGGGCTGGAGAGGGAAGATTGAAAGGATCTGCGGGCTGGACGACAGAGCGTTTTTGTCTGTCCGTCATGGTTGTGTCCCATGCCGGCGCTGTGGCCCAATCACGAGCGGAATAGGCAGGAGCTCCCGGCGACAGAGAAACTCCAGGAAAACCCGCACCTCCCTCCCAACTCCCGACCAATGCTACCTTTCGGGAAGGGTATGACACGCTTGGCGGCGTGTCCGTTGAGCCGGGCTGCCACCATTTGGTCTGCCTTGGGCTACTGACTACTTTAGCTAAGTCGGGGTATCGGGGTAGAAGATCCAGCAGCTCGGGTCATTTCTGGGGAAAAGATTGGGGCAGGTAATCGTGATGTGGGCGGCGCTGCGACGTAAAGGGACGCCGCTGGAGAAAGCCACATGGGGCACAAGCATTTTGAGCCTCGAACGCCCCAAAACTTGGCGGCCAGGGGGCTTGGCAGCTGGGGTTCTAGTGATCAAGAGCGGGGGACCAAACCTGTGGGGATGGGGAACCGACTGCCAACAATGGAGCTGAGCGTGTCGAGACTCCTGAGCATTGCCGTTTCAACTCCCGGAAAATGCTGCCGGCATGCGCGAAATGTAGAATCAAGATATATCACGCCAGAAAGGATCCTTGGCTGGTGTCTTGGAAGGGAAAGCTAAGATGCGAGTGGTGGAAAAAATAAGCATGTAAGATACTGTCAATTAACTAGTTGCCTAGCTTAGCACAGTAACTACCGCTAAAATCGGAAGTGCCCGTTAGCACAACATCTCCGTTCCCCGGCATAGCAGCGTATGCAGTGTAATATACTTTGTACAAGGCATCCATGTGTTTTCGCGCCAGCAAAGTTCCTACGCATGTGAATCTGTCAAACCTTCCTCATTAGGCACGGCCAGAAACGAGAAAACCTCGTGTTCTCGTATGTCATGGCATGACGTACACATCGAAAACTCGATCTTGAATAGAGGAAGGAGAGAGAAGAGTTTTCCGTCTGAGGTATCATGGAGTATCCCGTTGTAATGAATTTGACGTTATGGCTCGAGCGCACAGTAGTGCCGGCTTTTGCGGGGGTGCTCGAGTCGTGTTTGGGGGTCGCAAGGGCGGGGCTATTCTCATATCCGGCGCTTTTCCAGGCTCACCCAGTTGACAGTTTGAAGCCTGCTCTCGATGGATTGCTCGGAAATATATCTACGCCCTAAACCGTTGCTGTCCGGCAGGCAAGTCCAGTGTGACATGGCCGATCGGTCTTTCCGTTTCTGGGGTTTCATCTCCTTTCCCCACGTCCCCGCGACACCTCCGAGAGATGGCGTGTGGGGTTCCATTTGCCAATTTTCTCCGAGGCTTTCCCTGTATCTTCAGTACAGTCTGACCTCCACATAACGGTCAGAGAACGATAATCTCGAATTATCGTTAGTTTTGGCGCGCCCGTCGGTTTTACTATGGCGTATAACGATTACCTGGGTATTCAAATTATCGTTAGAAATCCTGCTTAGTAACCCATACAAATCGTTAAAGTCAGGTAGTCCCACCCACTAAAAAAATCGGCCAAAGTAGTGCAAATTATTGATCTTTACCGCCTGGCCGATGACGAAGAGGACGATAATGAGGGTGAACAACAGCAACCTACAATAACGGAAGCACTCAACGCAGTAAGTGTGCTCATCCGGTACGAAGAACAACGGGATATTATGGATCTTAACTATTTAGGCCGCCTGCGTAGACAATAACGCGAATTATTCGGGCGTCAATTATAACGCAGGACTTAAGACAGAGAACCTTGGATGGGTACTTTATAAACAGCTAATAGCTGTATTTACCATAGAAATCTGTTATCCTATACCCCTGCCCCTATTCCCTATACTGCACAGACCATGCCCTCACATTAACGATTATCTGGGCATAACGATTCAATATTGGGCGCCGGACCCGATCGTTATGTGGAGGTCAGACTGTATTGGGCGCTGGACCCGATCGTTATATGGAGGTCAGACTGTACCACCTCAGCTCATGAGAAATTTGCGCAAACATGACGTGTTCTGAGAGTTCACGCCCTCAACCAGCGCAGAGAAATCCATCAAGTGGGGCACGCGCAAGTTTGCCTTTCCCATGGCTCAATTTGTACGACACACTTTGCTGCAGTTGCGATGCGACCCGGGTTTTTTCCTGTAAGTGGTGTGAAAACAAATAGCACCACGCGTTAACAATCAGCCACCAAATTCTGGTGGACGGGTGTTAGTGGCCGGCTCTAATTTTTTTTCACACCACTTACGGATATGTTATCCTGCTCCAGATTCCGCGCAGATTCCGGATTCAACTGGCTGACCCTGACCCGTGGCCCACGTCACGTCCAGGCCTCTCCATCACCAACGTCCCCACCGCTTTCAGGGAACCCCTAACCGCTAACGCACCGACTTGCCTTTCAGTTGACAATTCGAGATGTTCTTTCCGAAAGGACCACGCAGGTGAGCTGGTATTGGGTCTTCGTCACGGCCTTCACCTTAATTGCCTGCATCGCCAGGAGTGCCGAGGTCGGCCCTCCAGTCTCTCGCCCGCACCTTCACTGACCGCCTGCTGCGCTCCTTCAATCAGATCAGACTCGCCTTTGTTTCGATCGGTCAGGTGCCACAGCCGATGACGATTCAGCTCGATCCCGCCTGGTACTGCGACAGCGACAATCCCAACAGCTGCTCACTTGCTGCAGCGTTCATTGGCTGCAAGCGCGCCGTCGCATCCAGTCGCAGGCCGTGGAAAAGCCACACTCCATCCGACTGGCCAGGGCTGCAGGAACCAAGAACCCGCTTTTGCCATCCCTGGACCCATTCGCTCCACGTGAAATCTCCATGTTGGGATAACTTCCCCCGTGCAGCAAGCGGGCACCTAATTCAACTGGACTTCATCGAATTGAGGTATGGAGTCCCATAATTTGTATGGAGGCCACGCTGGCAGTTGAACTCTGAGCGGTCGGCTAGCAAGGTGGACGAACAAGTTTTTCTAAACTATTACGATCAAAACGCACCCAACCCGCGGGATGGGCTCCGAATCCCCACTTACACATGCTCCGATGGCCGCGAACCCCTCTCCCCAAGCCACCGTTCGCGGTCCGATGACCACATGAACGTTTACGCCATCATCCTGTAGTAGCGCGACGGCGGATCCGGTCTCGAGTCTCCGCCTCCGCCCAGCGGCCAAGCACGGATAGGCATTGCATCCCCCCTATCCTCTCCTTGTTGTCTGCATTCCCCCTCATAGGAATCTCGGGCCTCGTATCAGATATGCCCCGAAGTCCGCAGGCGGAACCTGGAATGAGAGCCGGTAGCAGTCTTTGTGTATAACTGTTTGTCTTCCTTGCCTTTTTTTTTCTTTCTTTTTTGCTGAGATTTTCGGGCCAGTCTGTTGTGTAACTCCCTCTCATCTACTCGCCAAAATGTTGCATCAAAAAGAACGAGTGCCGAACCAGTATGTGCTAGGTGAAGAGGCCTCTGCCACCAAACCTGCTCCCTCCATAACACTCCAGTCCACGGACAACACACTCCCTCAATCGTTCCAGTTTCAGTTTGAGACGATCCGTCCCAATGTCTTTCGCACCACCTTTTCATCCCAGAGCCATCCCATCCCGCCCTTTCCGAGCGTCCGGCGTCCCGAGCCGTCCTTGCCGAGTGCTCCGGAGGTCACAACGGACGTGGACAGTCGAGTCCAGACCATCAAGACCGACGCGGTCAAGGCTACCGTCGAGTGGTCCAACGCGCCTGTGGTGTCCCTGTATCTCGATGGGCAGCAAAAGCCCATCCACCGGGACCTGCACTTCCGGTCCTATGCCGTGGACGACACCGGCATCGCGCATTACACCAACTACAAGAAGGACACTCTGTACGTCGGGCTCGGCGAGAAGGCGGGGCCCATGAACCTCAGCGGCCGGGGTTTCATGGTCACTGCCAGCGACACTTTTGGCTACGATGCGTACAGAACCGACCCCCTGTACAAGCACATTCCTCTCCTCATCAACGTCACCCCCCAGGGATGCGTGGGCATCTTCAGCACCTCCCACGCCCGCGGCACCTGGAACATTGGTTCCGAGATCGACGGTCTCTGGGGCTACTTCAAGGTCTACCGGCAAGCGCACGGCGGCCTCGAGGAGTACCTCATTGTCGGCCGCAACGTCGAGGAGGTTGTCCGCTCGTATGCCGAGCTTTCCGGCTTCCCCCTGCTGGTGCCCCGGTACATGATGGGATACATCTCTGGCGGCATGAAGTACAGCATGGAGGACGAGCCCAGAGCGGCCGACGTGATTGTGGACTTTATCAAGAAGTGCGAGGCGCACGACATTCCCGTGTCCGCGTTCCAGATGAGCAGCGGGTACACCGTTGCCGAAGTCGAGCCCAAGACCCGCAACGTCTTCACCTGGAACCGCCACCGCTTCCCCGACCCGCGGGAGTTCACCAGGGAGTGCCACCGCCGCGGCGTGAGGTTGCTGGCCAACATCAAGCCCTACGTCCTGGCCAACCACCCCGAGTACCCCAGGCTCGCCGAGCAGGGCGCCTTCTTTAAGGACCCGGTCACCAGCTCTGCCGCGGTGGCCCGTCTCTGGTCTGCCGGTGGCGGCGAGTCCGGCGAGGGCAGCCACATCGACTTCACCAGCAAGGCCGGCTTCGACTGGTGGTACGCCGGCTGCAAGGCGCTCAAGGACGTGGGCATCGACGCCATGTGGAACGACAACAACGAGTACAACATCCCCAGCGACGACTGGCAGTGCGCCCTGGAGTCGGTCCCTGTCCCCGAAGGCGTTGATGCGAAACAGCGACATGTCGGTCTCTGGGGACGCGCGATGCACACGGAGCTGATGGGCAAGTCGTCCCACGACGCCTGTGTAGACGCCGTCCCCGACGAGCGACCTGTGGTGCTCACCCGTAGCGCGACGGCGGGCACCATGCGGTACGCGTCCTGCTCGTGGTCGGGCGACAACGTCACCAGCTGGGAGGGTATGAAGGGCGCTAACGCCCTTGCCCTGAACGCCGGGTTCTCTCTTCTCCCGGTATGTGTCACAGGCCCTCCCCCCTTTTTCCTTCTGTTGACTAATGTGGTGGGTAGACATATGGCCATGACATCGGCGGCTTCGAAGGCCCTCAACCCACCCCTGAACATTTGGTCCGGTGGATCCAACTGGGCATCCACTCCCCGCGCTTCACCATCAACTGCTACAAGACCTCCCCCGAAGACAACCTTGTTGGTGAGGTGATTGAGCCTTGGATGCATCCCTCTGCTACGCCGATGGTCCGGGCGGCGATCAAACGTCGTTACGAGTTGATTCCCTACACCTACTCTCAGGCCCTCAAGAGTCACTTGACAGCCGTCCCGCCGCAAAGATGGACGGGCTGGGGTTACGAATCCGACCCCGAGGTCTGGACAAGGAGGGTTACAGACAGCGACACGCAATACTGGTTCGGCGACGCGCTCATGATTGCGGGTGTTTACGAGCCCGGCAAGACGTCCGCTGAAGTCTACCTGCCAAAGGCAGAGAGGGGGGACTTTGGGTACATCAACACCAACGCTCCCTACCAATATCTTGAGTCTGGTAAATGGCACGAGATCACTAGCACCTGGCACTCCTCCATTCCGGTCATTGCACGTGTGGGCAGCGCAGTTCCGGTCGGGAAGGACGTCCCGACTGTTGACGACGCCGCGGCTGATGCCGCCGAGTTCCCCAACCTTCAGAGAGATGACTACAGGGGATGTGAAATCTTCCCTCTCCCTACCATTGTCGAGGACGGAGGTCAGAGTGCTGAGGGGGTCGAGATGGAGAGTGAATGGCTTGAGGACGACGGAATCTCCAGTGAGAAGAAGTCAGAAATTGTGAGGGTGAAGATCACGTACAAGACCGAGGAGGAAAGCATTGCTGTGAAGGTGCAGTATAAGAAGGAAGGGAACTGGGAGCCCTGCTGGCTGGCTAACGGTGTTGATGTCATCCTCCCGGTGGGCGAAGAACGGGCTGTGAAGAGCGCAGAGGGCGGGGAGGTGCAGGATAAGGGACGGGATAGCCGGGGACGGAGGATGTACAACGTCAAGGTCACCAAGGCTTAGGGAGACACAGGGGAAATAGAGGGGAAATAAAGGCGTAATGAGGGATGCGGTATGATGATGAGGATGGGCATATAGATCGGTTTGGACAGTGTCATGGCAATGAACGAACTGGCGATACTTGAGTAAAAGAATCTTGGTTCATAAACCTTAGTACTGTACATGCATATGGCGAACATGTCTGGAGGATATGGAAAAGGTGCATTGTCTCTTCCTTGTTCTCAGATCCGTGTCACCTTCCTATGACGTGCATTCCTTGCAAGTTTGCAGAATCTCACATAGCGCGCCCATCCACAGTACGCAACTCCAGATCTCAGAAGCGGTACATCATCTGGTATCGAAACAAGATCTGATGGGTCCTCCCCCGATGCTATCATCCCCTCAAAGCTGGCTCTCGATGACGCGACCGTGTCCCTCAGCGGGTTTGGGGGTTCACCTTCGACTTCAAACCACACCTACTAGCGTTCTCGTATTTTTGGTCGAGGTTCAAATGCGGCGGTCCTGCATACAATACACGCCATGAATGTTCGTTAGTACGGTGAATTCCCCCACTTCGCTTCTTTCTCTCGGGCACTCATATCCATACACCACCAATCGAAAGCCCAGATGCCCTTACCGGCTTAGGGGTGCTCCCTTAACATTTTCACCAAAACAGAAAGGTCAGCGCAGAATATAGTTTCATGTCTCCAGTTCGTCTCTGTCTCGCCCTGGTCCTTGACAATTTTCAGGTAATTTAGGCTCCAGGCAGTCTTTAGTCTCTCGCTTAAGGCTTGGAAGTCACCAACTAACGAACGTTCAAGATCAGAGTGTAATTAGAGGCTTGGCAGACGACAGATTTGATGAAACTGCCCAATACCTACCCGGGTTAGTCGGTGGTACCACATAGTCTCAAACACATTGCCAAAAGACGTTCATTGGTGCATGACATGTAACGTTGTTGGACAGCATCGCCTTGTTACGGGATCTTCGGCGGTTAACAGGCGGCTTGCCAGTGGCCGCCATCCGCCCCGTCATGCGCAAAATCCCCACGTGGAGCGGGAACAGCCCCCACCAAAATTACTTGCTGCCTCCCTTCGCTCCTTCCAGCGCGACCTTCCTGATCATTAACAGTGTGGCCACCCGATCGGTCATGTATGCATGAAATCTGACCAAGAAAGCTTGTCCCCCAAAATGCCGCTTTAGTTTGCTTGTTTTTGTGCGTGCCTTCCTGGGGAACCAATGGCCGACTGCGACCGTAGGCGGGTGCCCGGAGATTGGAGGGCTACCTAGGTAGTGAATGCCATCGGGACTGCCCAGTCAGCTACCGAGGACTACAGATCAACCCGCTGAGGATCGTCGCTTTCCCCACGATGACCTTCCCCTTTCATCTACTGTGTAGCAGCCCACCAATTACGCCATCTCATAGGTCTGCTGCTTCCCCTAGTCCGTTTCTCACATGCTTCATCAGAATAACGTTATTTTGCGATCCGCGAATCTGACAGCCAGGCACCGATTAAAGCTTCTTGGTCGACATGTGTTCTTGGTCGACATGTGAGCAAGGAAGGTAGCGTTATGACGTGCCTCCTCAATCAGGGCCGATCGGATGCATGGCCAAGGATGGAAGGCGCGCTGCCAAATACCGTGCAGTCGTACAGAGTACAGTTCTGGCAGATCTGCGCCCCGGAGTAACCTTAATGCCCAACCCACCAATCAGTCAATCAGTGTCGAGATAAAGTTACACCTCGGCTTTAAATATTTTCTGCTTCCTTTCTTGGAATAGATTGTTCGCAAGCGGCGGCCGCCCCTGCTAGGGCTCAGCTCCAGCGGCCAACCATGAGCCTCATAGGCCCTCATGCAGCCACCTGCAGGCCTTGATTGCCGCTGGCCGACCTGGTCGGCTTCGGGTGACCTTCCTTGATGGTCAATGGCAGGCTTAGGTTATACCACGGGAAGCAACGTGTGTTTGCTCATCACCACATATTTTAGATTACGTCTTGAAGTCAAGCTAAATATTCTTCCCCCCCGCCCCAACTAGTCATCATCACATCTCTTCGCCGTCGGACAGTCTCAACCTCACACAGTCGTCTGTCCTCTCCGTTCTGTCTCTTGTGCTTCAACATCTCGTTGTTGTCTCCTATCGCCAAGATGCAGACCTTTGGCACCTTCCTCGTCTCCCTCGTAGCAGCCTCCTCTGCTCTGGCTGCCAGCATCCCTGGAACCCGCATCGGCACTCCAGCAGGCACCACTTCTCAGAGGACCAACTCTGTTTCTATTCCAGCAATCCGCAACCCGAACTTCCGAGCCCATGGTCCCCTGGCACAAGCCAAGGCCCATCGCAAATTCGGCAAGCCCCTACCCGCCGACCTCGAGCGCGTTCTGTCCAAGATCTGGTCTTCCAAGCGGGACAGCGGCTCAGTAACCGCCTCCCCGCGACAGCAAGACACAGAGTACCTCTGCCCTGTGCAGATCGGTAGCCCCGCACAGACCCTGCCCCTGGACTTTGACACGGGATCCAGTGACCTCTGGGTCTTCAGCACCGATACCCCGAGGAGCGAGGTGAACGGCCAGACCGTGTATGATGCCAGCTCCAGCAGCTCCGCGAAGCGGCTGAGCGGCGCGACGTGGAAGATCAGCTACGGCGACGGGTCCTCCTCTAGCGGGATTGTCTATCTGGACACCGTCACGGTGGGCGGTCTGACTGTCTCCCGCCAGGCCGTGGAGGCTGCGAAGCAAGTCTCGTCGAGCTTTTCACGGGACACCAGCAGCTCCGGGCTCCTGGGGTTGGCGTTTAGCAGCATCAACACCGTGTCCCCGAATCAGCAAAAGACGTTTTTCGACAACGCCATGCCCCACCTGGACGCGCCGCTCTTCACGGCTGACCTGAAGCACAACGCTGGTACGGCCCCTTCCCTTCCCTTCCCCGTAAAACAGCATAGAATGAGAAAAGAGTTGGTGTGTGCTAATAATACATATTGCTAGATGGGCGGTACAACTTTGGGTACATCGACAAGTCCGCCTACACCGGCAGCATCAGCTACACCCCCGTGGACAACAGCCAGGGGTTCTGGGGGTTCACCGCCACCGTCGACGGGACGGACGTCACGGGGATCGCGGACACGGGGACCACGCTGATCTACCTCCCCGACAGCATCGTCACCAGCTACTACAGCCAAGTGAGCGGTGCGCGGTACGACAGCTCCAACGCGGGATACATATTCCCGTGCGGCAGCAGCATGCCGGACTTTAGCTTCAATGTGGGCGGCGGCGGCGGCGGCGGCGGCACCGTCACTGTCCCGGGCAGCTACGTCAACTTTGCACCGACAGACCAGACCGGGCAGACGTGCTTTGGTGGGCTGCAGAGCGATTCGAGCATTGGCATTTCCATCTTTGGGGATATCGCATTGAAGGCCGCGTTTGTGGTCTTTGATGGTGGGAATAAGCAGCTTGGTTGGGCTGCCAAGAATCTTTGAGAGAGGTTGTTATGATTGTACACGTGAATGAGTAGATGAGAATCGGTTTTTTTTTTTTAATGTTCTTAATTCGAAATGCTTTTCACAGTTGGATAATACCTAGGTACCTATATATCAATAGGCACCTTTTACACGCGTTATCGTGTCGGCAGAGCAATTGGCGATGGTTTATGACTCGATCCGTCATCGTGGAGCTTATTACGTAGGGCTATATGACATATTACCTACTTAATGCTCCGAAACAAGGCGATAGCGAATGCTGTGGTAGGCAGCTAGCATTGCGCCTTGTCTGGGGTATTATGGGTTGTGAGATCTTCGGAAGCCCTGTTAAGGCTCGGTGTTACAGTTTCCAGAACTGCCAGGCCCTGTCTAGCGTCCTCTAGCTGAAATTCTGCATGCATCTAAGGCGAGCGTATCAGAGCTCGCAGTAATATAGGTATACATGACGAAGGAGAGCTTAGTAATCTGTATGGGCTTCGCCCTGTATGGGGTCGCACGCATGATTCGGAGCGCACATGATCCAGCACGTGAGACAGCACGCTATACCACACGTGACCCCGCGACAAGAACTAATTATATCGGTCGTAAAGGTCTTGCTAAAGTATCTGTATGTACATTTTCTAGCTATCTGCCTATACTCAAAGCAGCACAAGGTTTGGCAATGGTGGTATCTACAGGTTCTACCTGGACGGGAGAATGGTCATCTTGGTCAACACACCCGGTTTTGACGACACGTACCGTGATGAAGGCGAAGTCCTACATGAAGTGGCCCACTCTCTATCTTCGCCGATCGAACAGCATCGGACAGAGGGCATCCGTCTCGCCGGGGTCATCTACCTCCACCGCATCACGGATCCGAGGATGTCGGGCTCCGCGCTGCGGACCCGGATAGCTACCCTGGCATCGCCCTGGTCACCAACATGTGGGAAATCGCCGAGCGCCTGAAAGATGGGCCGCGGATCGCCCAGCAACGAGAGAAGGAACTGCGAAATCCCGAGTACTGGGGCACCATGTTGGAGGGTGGGAGCAAGATGACGCGTCACTACGGATCCAAAGACAGCGCGCTGCAGATTGTGCGCCGTCTCGTCGACCTGAACGTCGAAGTCAAGCTCGACATTCAGCCCGAGATGGTGACGGGGAATCCTACGGAACAGATGGTAGAGATGGGGTCGGCGCCGAAGAATGGCATGCACTCGGAAGTGAAAGAGACCAAGAGAGATTCATTCCACCGGGAAAAGCAAAGGGAAGCGCAAAAGCCTAGAAGGAAACTGACCAGTTTAGTAAGCCGACGGTCCACGACCGCCACCCCACAGGCATCAGCCCAGCTTGGGCGGGAAAGAACTCCCTAAATGCGCATCCAGCCGCCGCCGTCCTCAGGAGCGTCAGTAGCCCAAGGGCAAAACGTCAAACCCGAGCAGGAGACGGCAGCCCAAATCGTCACGCCGCCGGAGCCAACATCAAAGGAACTCCTATACCACGACCAGCGACCCCCAACACCTCGGACGCCGGACGTGCGAGACTTGCGCAGTAGAAGCATTTCGGAGTTAACTACAGGTACGGGCGGGAAGGAGGCCAGAAAGTGGGTCGAACTGGCTCGCCGATTTCGTCAATCTCTCGGCAAGCTCGGACTCTCCAAGCGCGCTGAGCGATGAACGCTGGCGTTGGGGTCAACTTTTCTAGGGTGACGATGGCAGATAACTTGAACGCAGGATAACGAGTGGAAGGATTATCGCAATCGTGAGTGAGACGGTAAGGTCGGCACGAGAAGATACAAGCGAGGCCTCATGTTGAGCCCCTTTATACCATGTCCCTGGTATGGCATTGAAATCGTGAAGAAGGCGGCGTTGTGTGACAATTAGATACCGTTGCGGGATGAAGGCTAGCAAAGACGATGTACGTAGATAAAGTACACCGTGTAGGAAGTAAAGTATATGCGGTATGACCGTTCAGTCTCGTTAGTATCATTTCCTTCGAAGGCCTCTCGAGGAGCCGTAGAAACCTATTGCGGGAACTGTAGGCTGGCTACGGAGATAGGTAAGGTATGTAGCGCCGCCATTCATGCGACCCCACCTAGGCCGCTACGGGTGCGCAGTAGTTGACTCTAAGAACTGAACGGGGGAATCACGCGACAGGCTTATTTCTGGTAAGAGCTTCTTCGGCGGTGTTCGTGTGTGATAATTCAGTCACCATACAGCTGAGTAGTACCTTAGCCTGAGACAACATTCGGAAGATACGTCCAGATTGCCTGCATATACCGGTACCTTACCGGCCAGCTTTCGGGTGGCCCGAATAGGGGATGTCAGACACTTTATTCATGTTAGCGTTAAATTTTTTTTTACTTTCATGGCTGGGATGTTTAGACGCGGAACCACATACTTGATCCTTTTACAATTTGGTAGCGACCTTTAAGAAGACGCTCAGCATCGTCGCCCCTATGATATCGCCCCCAACTTTATGACGTGCGACGTCTTTGAACCTTATTCCCTTTCGACCCGGCATCTCAAGTCTTTGCGACCCTAGTCTTTTTATGCATATCTATAACTATAAAATTATTTGATATTTAACGACTTACCTACATAATTCAGCGTTTCCAAACAAGCCAATAATTTGTTTTTGCACAACTGGCTGTGACATGTCCAAGTGGTCAGGTGAACATACGTAGTTCGTGGCGGAAGTGGACCCGCCCATACCGTAATCGGAAGGTGGGTCGCAGCCCCCACCAAGTCTCAACGTTCGTTCCAACTTTCGGGCTGTCAATCCCAACTTCTCACGTGCAGCTTTTCATCGTACATCACCACATCGCTGCGGTCATATCTGGTTCTCAAAGATGGCAGATCCGGTGGATGTAGATGATGCAGACGTCTTGACTACCCCATCCTCATCGTCCCACCACCATCACTATTACCACTCTCAACATTCGCCCCCAAAAGCGCCACCGCCGAAAACGGTGATCCGCGCGTTGCTCGGTCTGCTAGTCCTTGTCAATCTATCCTGGAGTCTGTATCAACTCCCTCTCAACCGGGTGATTGAGCGACGTCTTTGCGCCGAATACTATCTCTCCCATGATCCCCGAGTAATTGGTGGTGATGGATCGGTGCCCGAGGAGCTGTGTAAAGTGGACGAAATCCAGCAGGGCCTAGGAAAGCTGCAAGGCGGGATGGAGACTGCTTGGATTGTTGGCGGTCTGTTCCGTCCATCTACCACTTCGCTTCTGTGACCAATGCTGATTGAATAGACTTCATCATGACCATCCCACTCGTGTCTCTGGTCGATCTGTATGGCAGACGGGCTGTGTTGTGGCTGAATCTCATCCCCCGGATCGCCCTTTTGTTCTGGACCTTTTGTGTCGGGTACTTCCACGACTCCCTGCCCACCAACTCTATCCTCGTTGCTCCTCTTTTCTCTGTCCTCGGGGGCGATTGTGTTTTCAATAGCATCGTCTACGCTCTCGTCGCCAGTTTGACAGATGACTATGTCCAACGGTATGACGCTCCCTCTCTTTTGATTTGTTCCTGCCCTACTAGTTTGATTCTTCTTCCCGCCCTGCCGTTTCTGATATTTGGATGTAGAGCAACGTACTTTGGGCAAATGAACGCAATCTCCAGCATATTCGCCTTCCAACTTGGTCCGGCCCTCGCTAGTGCTTCCATGTCCGTTCTGCTCTGGCTTCCATTTTGGATCGGCATCGTCTTGCTTCTGCTCGCCATACCCACCATCTCTTTATTGCCATGGGAATTAGGGCCCGGTGTAGACACCCACTATGAAGAGCGGGACCCCCTTCTCTGGTCGTCCCGGCGCACGGCCAAACGTAACCGACCCTTGCGGCACAAGATCAGTCTCAAACGGGTCATGTTTGAACGTGTCTATAACATACGGGAGATTCTAACCACCCACCCGCGCAACTTTGCGCTCCTGCTCTGCGGTTTCCTGCTCACGTCTCTCGCCAGCTCCGACACCAAGTTGTTACCACAGTACATCTCCAAGCGATACGAATGGCGCTTCGCCAACGTAGGATACTTGCTGTCCGGAAAGGCTGTTTTCAACTTCATTTTATTGACGGTCATCATCCCAGCCATCCTCAAACGGCTCCGACCAAAGCACCTATCTCCGGACGATGACGAGACACCATTCGTTGGGCGCCAGCCGCAGTACGTCAAGGAAGACGCTGCAAATTTCAAATACGCGAATGTTTGTCTCGTATTTTCCGTCCTCGGGGCCACCGCTATTGGTCTGGCGGGGAGTATAAACCTGCTAGTCCCAAGCTTGCTACTGTATGCACTGGGGATCGCATTGCCAATGTTTACGTACTCCCTGCTTAAATCCCCAGCCGTATCGCCAAGTACGGACGACGAGACGGAGACGCAGATATTTTCCATCGTCATGCTGGTCAAGACGGTGGGACTTCTGCTAGGGGCACCGCTCATGGCTGCGCTCTGGGTTCAGGGCATTGGTGTCGGTGGGGCGGCGTTGGGGCTACCGTTTTTTGTCAGCGCGGGATGTTATCTGCTTGCTATCGTGGTGTTTGCTGGGATTAAATTATATGATCCTCGAGCGGTATAGGTTATTGCTGGGCATGATATGGATGATTAGTAGCACTAGTATATACACCGGACAGCGAGTATATGATCAAGGCTGAGTTCCTTTTGATTCAAGTTCTGTCGTACTCGCACACCACACTCGCACACACATTAGCGCACTAGGATAAGTAAAACTACTAGCACATCGGCACTCCACAAAAGTCCGTCACCATACGGGTTCACCATACGGGTATCATTGTTCCTTTTTTTCTCCCGTAGCCCCCCTTACCTGTCACCACCCCAGCCCATCCGTCATCAATGCAAACCGGTACCAACCCATCCCAGCCGACCAACCTCCAATCGTGCGACCCAAACATATAGAAAAGAAATAAACAAAGAGCCTCCAACGCCGGGTATCCATAGGTAATGACTGGTAACCCCCCTGTCCTCCCCATTCCTAACCTCTGTGCACGCCCCTCAGCATCCGGCTGGGGCATCAGATGGCCCTCCCAATGCCGAGCCATTGATTCGTGGTTGACTGGGGCCGAGCTTGGGGCTCGTACTCCACTACAACTTCCTCAGTCTGGACAATCTTCCCAGGCGGCGGTGGTGGGCCCTTGGATATTGTATCACTGTCTCCTCTGGTATGACCGTGGCCACTGCCACTACCATATCTTTGATGGCTGCTATTCCTGCCGCTATTGCCGCCAAAACCCATGCTCAACCCACTCAGACGACTCAACCTGCTGAGACGCATCAGTGGTCCGACGGGTTCTACTTTCTCCTCTTTACTCCACTGTGTCATGCTCATGCTGCGGCTGCCCGTGTACCCGGAATCGCTGTATATGACGGTGCTGCTGCGCCCCGTCCCCCGCGAGTTCATGCTGCCAGCGTACATCAGGTTGATGTCCATGTTGTGGTAAAAGCGGGCTGACCCCGGAGGCGGCCTCGTGTCGCGCAGCAGGGCCCGCAGTATCGGTATTGAGGCCGCCATGATGGTTATCGCGCTTTCGGCGGTGGCGAGGATGGTGAGCTGGGTGGTTGACTCGGTAAAGCTGGACTGCGCGATCGACGGCAGCTGTGTGATCTTGATAAACGAGGTTATGCCCGCACTATATGGACCTATTAGCAAGGTGAAAGAGAGAGAACGTGGAAGGGCGGCGGCAGTCTTACAATACGCCCATGCTCATCGCCACCATGACGCCAAACTTCTCCTTCTTGTTCATGGTCAAGGTCCAGATGAGTTTCCACGGCACCAAGGCCAGCACGATGTCCATGGCTCCTGAGTAGACTTGGCAACCTCTTAGCTAGGAGAGTTTAATATGAGAGGTGGGAGACACGGAGACTCACTGGCAGTAAATATGTTGTACCGGATCTGGATATACTTGGGCCAACACTCCCCCTTCAGGTTCGGCTGCCATGTCTTGGCGATGGGCGTGCATTGACACCAGGTGAAGGCGACGGCGATGCCGAGCGAGATGTTGACCGTGATGATGATGAACCAGACGAGAGCCTTGGTCCAACCGGAAGAAATGCGCAAAACTGTGATCGCAAAGGACATCTTGCTCCACAACGCCGCCAGGATAGAAAACGTTCCGGCCAGGTTGATGATGAGCAGAAAGAAGTTGAGATTCTTGAAGTTGAACTCGGACAGCGGACGACCGAATCCATTGTTGACCGCCACGGAAACAAATATGTTTGCTGTTGCCAATGAAAGCTGGCCATTGTCAACAACCAGCTCCTTCTATGTCACCTCACACGGGGCTGCACGTACCCAAGATGCGATCAAGACATGATCATCCCACCACAACCCGCGATGCCTTAGAAACTTGCAGTACACCCGAAGAGCAAGAAATGCAGCCGAGAGCGCGCCAAGCAGCCATATCGTGAAGTTGATCTGCGGACCGTAGTCCTCTGTCTGCGTCACCCTGAACGCCGCCGGGACGTGGAAGATTGCAGAATTGTTACCGCCACCTGCCGAGTGCGGCAAGCTGCCCTGAAACCCCGTCCCATCCTGTGAAGCTGGCGGCGAGCCAAAACTCGATGACGAGTAGTTGAACGACTTGGGCAATCCGGACGACGAACCCGTAGAGATATTGTGGTAGGCCGACATGGGAGGAGGCGGGCGCGGACAACACACCGGGAAGGGATAACTGACTCCTGTAACGGCGTCGACGACGACGACGACGACAACAACAACGACGACGGCAACAACCCGACGATGCTTCTGCTCGACGACGATGTCATTTGCGGCCGGGGGAGGTTTCGTGTGGAGCAAAAGAAGCTTAGAGACAAGAAAGGACAAGATTCCAGGAATGCAAAGGATGCGAACCGCCTCCGAGATATTGGACAAGCCGTGGAATCACCCATTCCCCAGACTTAATTACCTAGTCAAAAGCCGAAAGGGCGAACAAAACGAGACGGCCGGAGGATGATCTGGGTGTTGGAACCAGACGATCTCAGCCGCACCCCCCATAATGCGTCGGAACCAGTCGCGCCATGTGTTGTCTCGAGGGTGTCGAGAGCCCGGACACAACTCGACCTCGAACTTTTTCCACTTTGGGGTCCAGGCTTGCATCCTCCAAACCCAGCAATGCAATCTGGCAGCTGTACCCGTTGCCTCACTTCTGAACAGAATGGGAAATTCCATGACCTGAACGGGAATGCAGTTTGTTGGATGCAGTGCCCCTTTTCCCCCGCAATCCGTTTGAGCTCCGGGAGCTCTCGCTTCGCATTTGGCGGTTGTGTGAGCACGGGGCACCGTGAGCCGTGTCGGAGAGCTTTGGCACGTCTCGTCTCACAATGCACACACATTCTCCACCCCCGGAATCGCAGATCAATCGAACCGTTACCACCCCCTCGCCAACTTGTGAGGTTAATGCGTCGCATGGCCAAGCAATGACTAAAACTTTGAGAATCTGGGATTTGTGAACCACGAAGGGCAGCGGAAACTCTACCACCTCCAAGTTCAAGAGAGGGGTTCGTGCACATCCTGCGCGTGATCCAGGGCACTTACTTCCAACACGCAGGTCTTGGCATCCGGCATGCTTGCTTCCCGCCCCCAGAACCCGGTCTAGTTGTCGTCGCGAGTGAGATGACAGCGCTTTGATCGTTCGTACGATTGACTCGAAATTGATGGGATGAAAAGAAGCTTCGGCGCCCACAGACACCGTTGTATGTCTGCATCAAGATCTGATTGATACGTACAGGTATGTACATAATCGCAGGATCGGATAAGACACACCCCGCAACCCCACCTCAAACGGTCTTCCGACGGTCAGGGGACCGCAATCTTCGGAGGAGGACGTGGAAGCAGACATCAATCGACTGCGGGATAATTGAAGCTGCAATAAGGCACACAGTCGCAGAGAATCGTTAGAGGTTTGACAACGAGATTTGATTGGATTTCGGGTTAGGTTGGTTAGGGTTACTTAGGGTCCTTCGATAACCGACAGACATGAGGGGAGTGATCCATCCAAAAGTTACCATGCTGAACGCGCGGGCTGTGGCGTCTTTGGAAATGGTTCTCTGCTCTGGAACAGGAGGCATCTGTCTTGCCCAAGGCGTTAACCAAGTGAAGCGAGGCCGCTTCAATTCAGTTGAACTGACAGAGGTATCACCTGGGTCATTCACAACGGCGTTGCTCTCCTTGTCAACACTTGGGGCGTCTGCGTTCTCCTCCGTGAGAGGGCCTTGGGTCCCGTATCCTGGATCGACAGCGGTGGAGTCCATCTCCGCCTTGGACTCGCCCCTTTCAAAGCCATCATATGCCGTGCTGTATGTGGTCAGTCACGTCCAGGTGACTGAAGAGGGGTACAAACGGTACAAGGATAACCCAGTGCTTAACATATTGGTCGCTGCTCTCCCTCTTTTAACATGAGGGGATCTCGCTCACAGGACTGATCATCTAGCTCTGATCTGGGCCACTGGTAGATAACCCCCCGTGTTTACGTGTTCAAAATGCTGGCGCGCTGGCTCGCCCAGCTGTCCGCCCAACGAGAACAGAATCTTCAAAATCTGCACGTAAGCGTCGACAAATGAGAGTGGTTTTGCTGGTATAGGACTGATACAACTTACCTCGATACTGTCCAGCCAGAGAATCCCATGTGCGATTGGGGACCCGTCTCGGTTCCACGCGACCAGGCGTATCGTCCAAGTACTTAGATGGCCCACATGACTCTCTCGCGACAACTTCGCTGACTTCCAAAGAAGAATGTGTTGGGATATGGAATGAAAGTCTCGCATCTTCCCTTAATTGCCCTTTGGCTGCGTATCGGCAATGCTGAGATGAAAAGGTCACGATTATGCCTGGCTTATTGGGCCGCACCCAGATTCGCCCGAGTCTTTGTTCTTGGCCACCGGCGGTTCGGGGCATTCATTCAAGAATATCGTCCACGTCGGCAAGTTTGTCGTGCAAATGCTTGACAGAAGAACCCTGGGTAAAAAGTATCGTGAGCTTTGGCGATGGAGGCCAGATCGTATCGGGAAAGATTTGGAGAGTGCGGAACGCTTCGTGCGGTCCAAGTATGAGCTCAGTGGCCAGAGCGGTTGGAATCATGAGTGATTGGCCTAAAGATGGCTTGTCATCTGTTGTAGATAGTTCGTCTGTGAGAATCTGGAGCATTCATGATCATTTATTCACGATCATTTCCAGGTCTGGACCGTCTGGTTACCAATGAGGATGTCCTCGTGGTTCTGACAAGTTACAGGACCTCCTGCACGAGCTTGACGCCCTCGGTCTCCACGATCTCTCTTATGGGATCACACATCTCTTTCTGGTAGGGTGCGAGGATACCTGGCTTGTCCAAGGCCGGGTGGCCATCCAACAGCAGCTGAGTCGCCACACCGCACGTGACGCCGACCGAGAGTGCCATGGCCGAATACCCCTTCGGGTCACCAAACAACTCGAGAGTGTTGATGATGGTGTTCTGGATGCCTAATGAGTCATGGCCGTCCTTGACAATTGAGAACATCACATACCTTCTTCCCGTCTTTCCATTCAACGACGAACTTCTGCTGCATCATCACCAAGTCACGCTCACCGGGATTGAAGCTGAGAAGTTTGGACAACTGGTGACAGAGAGTGTCAAAGACATTGCCCTCCTTGATCGTGGCTTGTTCGCTCGAGAGAAGCCCCAACCACTTCATGCCCGAAATAATGCGTTCGCTTTCGGACTGGTTTGGAAACTTGTACACCTCTTTGATGTGCGCAATAAGCGAGCTGTGAGTCACGGGGATGTCAGGACTACAGAAAGGTTTGTCTCAATAAAATGTAAGAGACATACCTCCCATCCGAGTTAGGAGCACCGATTAACTTCTGTTGAATCTGGGCCCATGTGATGCCCGGTGTCAACCAGCTCTTCTTTTCTTGATCAAGCCAGCCAAGGCCGGCGAAAGCCTGGATGAATTGTGGATTGCCATTGTATCGTAGAGAGCCCCTGATGACGGTCTCTGCCTCCGGGATGTTATAAAACTCTTTGAAAGGAAGAGAATTGCGGTTCGGGTATGCCAGGAAGGAGTATCCGTCCTTGACATTGTAAGGCTGCAACGGCCATGGCATCTACGGCTGCGATGTCGACTCGCTTGCCTTGGTCGAGGTAGGATGAGGCGTTGCGCTGGGAGAGGATTGCTCCGCGTGCGGACCAGGAGAACTTGAAGGCAAGTGGATTGTCGGCGCACTCCGGGGCGGGCAAGCCTCCACAGTACAAGTGGTACTCCTTGACCTTTGTGCAATCGCAATGTCAATAAAAACTCTGAATGGCTCGAGTTAGCCGGAAATAGCACGTACCTTGCCGCCCTTCTCGTGAACCTCGTCGATGGTCTTCATGGCGTAAAAATGGTCCACTCCTGGGTCAACCCCAACCTCATTCAGTACTGTGATTCCGGCCTCCTTGGCAGCGGCATCCAGGGCTCGCATCTCGTCTGAGACATAGCTGGTAGTCACCACATTCTTCCGTACTTTGATTGCCGACTTGATGATGGCGGCATGATATGTGTAAGGGACGAGGGAGATGACAAGGTCGTGGGTTGCGACTTGTGCATCGAGGTCCGCTGTCGAAGCTACGTCCAGGGAAATCGGCTGTGCTCTGGGATACGCGGACGCGAGAGCTTGTGCCGTAGACAAGGTTCGGCAAGCTTGAAAGAGTGTCTAAGTCAGCCATCTTGCGGCATGAGAGAGAGTGGAAGGGGCGACGAAAGGGACTTCCAGCTTGGGGGAGAAGAAACATAGCGCGAATGAAGGGAGAGTAAATCGCCTTACCAACGGTGAGCTGATTCTGGGGGTTGCGAGTAAGGTACTCAATGCAGGGAGGCGCAACCATGCCACTGCCGAGGAGTAGAATCTTCTTTGTCCCTGCCATTGTGGTGCTTCCCGCTGCTCGGGGGTTCGTTCAATTTGGCTGGGAGAATAACGGCTTTTTTGGGAACCTGAGAGTCTGCAAACGCAAGAAAGAGCTGAGGGGCTTTTTGGGATTTGCTTGGGTCGGGCTGTGACTGACTACGTATCAACCTTAATCTCCAGGCAGAGACATTTCAATGCCCCGCATCCCGTCCCACGTCGTCCTGCCTCCCGGTGTTAGCATGAGGTCGATCTTGATCGCATTTCCTGCTCTAATATTACTGAGATGAACGTACCCGCCTATCTGCAAGTCCCTCCACTTGTCCCTTTCCCAGTGTAAATTTTCCTCCTCGAGCATGTCAAGTATTTCACTCGTAAGGCTGAACACCTTCTCCGCCACCGATAACAGGTGGTGATGACGAGCACTACCTGCGTTGTCAGAGCGCTGATCCAGACCTAGATAGAAACCTCCATCTGTCATGCAAGCCCCCAGCAGTTTTTTAACTTCATGTTCATCTCTGTGGCTAATTCTGGATAATGACAAGCCAGACAGGGATAAACAGTCATTATTCGGGTCGGACATAAGCGATAACGATTGAGCGTCCATAATGCTGGCTTAGAGGAGTGGTCAAGCCGCAGCTGGAGAGGGCACTACTGAAGTCTGATGGGCTACGGAGTATTTGTATTTACATGTACTTTGTACGCTTGATCTACCAGCGCCAATCAGTTTCACGCGGTCAGATCACATCGCCTAGGTGGATTTACGCAAACATTGCTCCGTACGTGATAGGTCAGCGGGAAACCGGACCAGAGGCTAGGGGATTACTGAGCCAGTAAGTTGACAACCACTAAGTAAAGTACACCTACAACACATGCATCCATCAAAACACATTTGGCACTTGGCAAGAGTCGCATCAGAAGAAGAATGAAGTCATAACACTCGGTGAGCCAGTAAAGCACCCCACGCATCCAAGCACTTGCTCCGGTCGTTTCTTAGCGTCCCCGCGTCATGGATGTCAAACATGGCCGTGAATATCGGCCGAGTCAATTGAAGACAATATTCCGTGCCGTCCGAATGCAATATCAACTTGGGAAAAAGGGCAAAAATAGTTGGGACCTGTGAGGCTCGAACTCACGACCTCAGGATTACTCTGATGTTTTAATCAGATCATATTGATATATGAGACCTGCGCGCTAGCCAACTGCGCCAAGGTCCCCGATGTTGGATGACTTCTGCTGCCGTTATTTCCGCTGCCATACCTTGCTCATTTCACTCAGCCCTCGAACAAAATTCCCGTCTCACACTGCCGGGTGTAACAGCTCGGGAATCGGAACCCGAGCCCCATAACCTCACCTCGTTTTCCGTCATATGCTCTAATATCTGCCAAGTTTGATGGTCTCCATCTTATATCTTATATCGTTTTATTCTAATCATAATGCCTCGAACGGTTAGTACCTCCGAGCTGAGCTCGCACAACAACGAAAACTCCGCATGGCTCGCCGTTAACGGTACCGTCTGGGACGTGTCGGGCTTCGCGGCAGCCCACCCGGGCGGTAGGGAAGTTATCGAAGAATATTTCGGCCGCGATGCGTCGTCCGTGTACAACGAGTTCCACGGTCCGGGTCTGATCGCCAAACAGCTTGGCGAATCTAAACGGATTGGCAATCTCGAGCCCGTGTCCGTCCCGGCGGTACCCGCAGAACCAGAGTCCGCACCCGCACCTTCCACGACAAACGTACAACCACCACCGGAGGCGCAGGAAGGAAAACCGACGCTGGAGAGTATAGTCAACCTGCACGACTTTGAAGCCGCGGGCAAGCACACCCTCAGCGGGCGGGCGCTGGCATACGTACCCGGATACACCTGCGACGGCGTCACTTTTGCCGGTAACCAGGACTTCTACCGGCGGATCTACCTGCGTCCGCGGGTGCTCAGAAATGTCAGCACGTGTGACATGAGCCGCAGCATCTTCGGCCGCAGGTTCAACCTGCCGTTTTTCAGCGCCCCGGCGGCATCCATCAAGCTGATTCATCCCGACGGGGAGTGTGCATTGGCGGCAGGGACTTCCGCAGCGGGGGGGTCGATGGTCGTACCGACGCTCTCATCATTCACGATTGACGAGATCGTTGATTCACTGCCCAAAGGACATCCGTTCTTCTTTCAGCTGTACTTCTGGCAGGACCGGACCTTGGCCCGGAAACTGCTGGAGGATGTGGCTCGGCTCAAACCGGTTGCGATAATGGTAACCGTCGACCTGCCGGTTTTCTCAAAGAGGGAGTCGTACGAGCGATACGAGCTGAAAATGGCTGCTGCGGCGCAGAGAAAGAGAACCGGTAAAATGACAAGGGAGGGACAGGAAAAGGCAAGAGAGTCCGGCAACGGAAGAGCGATCGCTTCGGACCTGACCTGGGACGAGCTGAAATGGATCAAGGAAGTTACCGGCGGCATACCCGTGGTCGTAAAAGGCATTCAGAGTGCCGCGGACGCGAAAAAGGCGCTGGAGTATGGGTGCGATGGGATATACATCTCCAACCACGGCGGACGGGCAGTTGATTCGGCATATCCGACCATATTAACGTTGCTGGAAATCCAAGCACAATGTCCGGAGGTTCTGGGGAAGATGGAGGTGTTTATTGATGGTGGGATCAGACGCGGGACGGATGTGCTGAAAGCCATCTGCCTCGGGGCCAGCGGGGTCTGTGTGGGCAGGCCGATGTTTTATGCAGCTGGATTTGGTGTCAAGGGCGTGCAGAAAGCTGTGAAGAGTAAGTCTTCCTTCCAGACACAGAAACAAAAGTGAGCTAATGAGTTGTGAAGTACTTGCGGATGAACTTCAAAGCGCTATGCAGCTGTGTGGGATCACGAGCCTTGACCAGGCGCATCCGGGGCTGCTGAACACAACTGAGCTGGATCCGTACGTCTATCGGACTGAGGAACATCCTTGGGCGAAGAAGATTGTGAGACAGGGGAAACTATAAGATTCTGTATATGTCGACTTCAAGGCACAGGTGGGTGAATAGTAATAATACATTAATGGTATAATGTCATTGAAAACGCTTTAGGCGAACTGTGCTGCAAACGTACAATTAGGCTCTGTATCTATATACCTACAGGTATGTAGTAATCACTCGACCAAGCTGTTAGAGGTTTATCTACGCTGGCGAAAAGTCAAGCGGGTCCAAAAGATAAGTACCTTAGTCCGAGAAGCGGAGGCAGTGGAATGCGACCCGCATATACTAACTGTGTCACACTCGGACTACACATGCAAGAATACTCCGTCAATGGGAAGCTGTTGCTTGTCAAGTCTATCTATAGAGATTATCGTGGTACGAATTATTATGCCGTAGTTCGCTACCGGCCTGTCGGGTTATAAAGCACGGCAAGCGGAGGCCACGTCATCTCGTCTTGTTTCAACTACCGGCGCTATGGCATCCTTACATCACTAGAGCAACCCCAAAATCCCCCCGCCCTCCAACAAACGAGGTATCCCTCATTGATAGGAATGTAACCCGCCGCACTCAAGTCCCTCTGAAACCCACTTGCAGGTCTCGAGGGGATCTCGTTCTAGGCACTGTCCCGCGCATGTGTCGTGTGCAACATATGTCTGCTGTTCCACCTGCCTAGCCGATTGATCCCTTTCGCCCTTCGGTCATGGCTCGCTAATAGTTCCACAGCCTTGGAAAGATATATCTCCTGCCTGCCGGTACCTTACGTGCACCTCCTTCCCCTCTTCATCCCCACGCTCAGTCTTCCTCGCAGCCTTTGTTGACCTTAGCCTTTGGGTACTGTCTCCATACGGGCCTTTACATCAGGCAGGTGCCGTTGTTCGTCCATTTTCGCATCGTAGATTCCCCAGCCATTCACCTCTTATCCATAGGCTGATACACCGGAGTCGCGGGATACACAATCGGCGACTCAGCCACTGCTGTCGCGAGTGTCACTGTCTCAGGCGACGGTGGGAACTCGTGCACCTCAAGCGGCTCTTGCCCGTCCTGCCCTGGTGCAGGTACAATTTTGGTATCCATCTCAACCACACCCTGCCCATCCATCTCGTACTTTCCAGTTTCGTTTGCCATCTCAACACGGTACCACCGCCCATCCACCTCATAGATTCCCCCCAGTTCCCTCTTTGCTGGGTCGTCTTGGGGTGAGTACAACTCAGATCCAACCACTCCACCTTGAAGTTCCGCGGGTGGCGGCGCAGTCCTCCTCTTCCCAAATAGCCCCAACCAGCCCGCTCTTGGTGGCAGCCCCTTTTCTTTCTTTGATCGCCGCCACAGGAGCCAAAAGAGTCCCCCGGCAGCCGCCACTGCCAAAGACCCTACTATTCCGACAATAATGGCAATCAGTGCCCCCTGGGAAAGACCGGTGTCTTGAGCACCCGGCACCGGAGTGGCAGATGCTGTCCCGTTGCTGGTTGTGTTTGTTATCGCTGTATCTGGTCAGCTCTGCTCATTGGCGCATAGAGAGGGAGGGGGGAACTTACCAGGGGCCGCGTCATGGTTACAGTCGTACACTTGCGAGCACTGGGTCCCGTCGTAAGTGTACAGCGAGACGACAAATTTTTGCCAGCAGGTAAAGTTGCCATACCCATTGTCGCCGGTTCCTGCATACTGCCCGTCGTCGACCTTGGGTCCGAGCACGGCCGTGAAGGTGACACCCGTGTCGGTCCAGAGTGCTGAAGTTGTGCTGCTGACCCACAGAGCCGTTTTCCCTGGATCCGTCTTCACAACGGCGACATCTTGCGGGTTAGGGCCCGGGGCGCCCTGAAAGTAGGCCATCTCCGAGGACACCACGCGATTCGGGTCTATGCAATCGGCTAGAACGACGTGTTCGCCTGGGGATGCGGCTCGCCTTTGTGGCCTGTCGCTGAACCGAGCCATCACACTGGCCGACTGGACGCATTGTGGGTAGAAACAGAAGATGAGGGAGGCGACGAGAACGAGGTCTTGAACGCCGACCCCCCTTCTTCTGGCATCCCCGAGGCGACGCATTGCGTCCTTCCCCTTGAGGGAGGCGTCAGTCCGTTATGAGGGCTTCTGACGACGGCGACGACGACGACGACCCCAGATATAAGATTGATGAGATGTCTCGACAGACACGAGTACGAAGGCCAGTGCCGTCAATTGGGTTGATGACTGATGGCCGATGCTGAGCCAGTTTAGCGGGGTCCAGTTGCTGACAGACGGTCCCAGACCAGCCCCTTACTAGAGCAGCCCTATGTGATTACCCGCAGACAACTACGTAGTTGTCTGCCGCCTTTTTTTCTGTTGGTTTGCTGGGACGACGCTTGCGCAAGGCCACACTTCGTAAGATGGTGCGACGAGCGATGATATTAGTTGTTGGTCTTGGAAGTCTCGTCGAAAATGGCAAAAGTGCCTGCTATGTCAGATCTGATAATATGTCAGACAAGACAAGCATTGACAGGCAACACCGTTATCGCCGGGCTGGGAAGGATTTCAGAAATCGCAACGGGGGAAGGATGAGAAACCCGGGTTAACCCAAGAAAAGGCACTTTCTCCTAGGTACTCTCCCACTAAGAAGTTTGGGCAAGGCGTTTAGAACGACCCACCCACGTCCCTTCCTACCGGGTGGCGCTCTAGTACCCCGAGACCTCGTTGCTCACTCGACAGCTCACATCGAAGATTCCTCCACCATGCATATCGTTGCAGCGTTGTGTGCTGACCGCTAGTGTCGCAGCGTCGTTTTGTGGCTGCCACCCCTCGAAAACAAGCCAAAACATTAGCCGATCAGCTCTTCTCGGATGTTCGGCCAATGAAGTCGCGCCGTCTAGACCAGGGGCCGGCCGACATGGTAGGTAGTGCTGACGGCTCGTGATTAAACGAGCTCCCGACATGCATGATGTGGATGCCCTCCACGACAAAAATACGGTAAGACTAACTAGACTGAGAAAATGCATATTGAAGCCACATGCAACAGAAAACGCCATACAGAACGCCAAACCAATCCATTTCGATGTGGTGTATGCATCTGGATCGATAGAGAAGCGCTCTGCCAGCCTGCTCCGCGCATCTCAATGATCGAACGAAATCGAGAACTCCGGGCTTATCAGATGGTGCAAGGCTGGTGCCGGCATTTGATTGAGCTGACCCGCTCTTTCCGCGGAGGTCGCGGGTTGTGGCTACCCCCTTCCAGGTTAAAAGCGATCGGCCGCACAGGGCGCCTATCATCTAGATGGGATGCCCTCTCTCAGTGACATGTCACGGGGGAAATGAAGGGGAAAGTCCATATTCAGCTCAGAGGCAGCCGAGAAGCCTTCGCATCGTCGCATCGATACGCTGGCACGTTGACAACAAAAAAGAGCGCACTCACAAAAAAGCACGCGGTTTCGATGTCGCATTTACGACCCAAAATAACATCTAAAATTTCAGAGAAAATTTGAGAACATAGAAAAGAGCCTCAAAATATTCTATGATTGGTTTCATTAGTGTTTGTAACGTTACTAGCTCGGTGGATAGCCATAAGTATTTGCGGCTGCAGTGCTAAAAGGTCAATTATAGTGGCGGGGCCGCTTTTTGCACTCTTTTTTGTTGTCAACGTGGCTGGTTGAGCTTGATACGTACAAGCTTTTTAGGCACCGATGTTCTGAAGATCTGGCGCAGTGGCGGTTGGAGGTTCGAACAGGGACCGCTACATTTTTGGAGACGATTGGAGGAAATCCGCTGGCATCTGACGGCTCCGCTTGCCCTACGGGGCGAACCATTCCAATTGAGGATGCGCGACTTCTTTTTATATCACCGCCGAGCCCCTACCGCAACTTGTTTCGCGTTGCAGGCGAGAGCCTCTGTACCTAGGTATCTATGTTAAAGACCCAGACAAACTCATGGACGCAGGAAATGCTTATATATAGCATTATCGAACAAGGAACAAAAAAAGAGAAATGATTGCGGAAGCCGAACATCCTTCTTTTCGCACACCTTGGCACCGACCCAGATCCATCATAAAAGTCCACAAACTCGCTTTATTCGGTAATTAGGGGGCGATATATATTGCCTTGTCCTATCTGTATAATGCATACCAATGACGGGGTATTTCAGATACATAGGTAGTCGAGATAACGTACCTATGAAGGCTTCTCAAGACAACAATCGCTTCACTTTGCTCTGTGGATAGAGTAAGTGCGTTTGGCAAGGCGGGCGTAAAGCCACGTCTAAGTCTAAGACCTATCTATATCGACCGCAACTATTTTACCAGGCTCCTGCGCGACCTTTAGAATAATAACTCGCGATTGCCAAGTTAATGTGAAACAGATAGTTCCTTATGGTATGTGCCACACACCATATGGCAATGCGGTCGTTAAGGATTGGGTGGCGCAGAGCTCTCTCATCGCTGATGCAGTGGTTGGTCGAATATATATTGGGTCAGACCATCTGCAGGCTCGGGGGCGATATTGTTCAGGAATATTAGCATTTAACTCGGATTTATTTGCCTACCTGTATTTTATAATTTTGGAATCTTTAAGCTTTTCGAGTCCACTTAACGGTTGCCATTTTATCAACCACGATAGCCTCATCAACCAAAATGGCGCAGCAAGGAGGCACCTATAAAGCCGCGACAGGTATGGGGTCCTTTCCGCCACAGCGATCAATTGCAAAACTAAACTAACAGCGATGGGGAATCAAGTGGCCGCGTGGTCCCGAGATTGCAGCGAGGACGAGGGAAAGGAAGAGGAGAAGGAATGGGAGGTCGTGACGAAGCCCGGCTTACGGGCATCCCTATCAGACGCGATTAGGTGCAGATAGAGAAGAGACCCGGGTGCAAATGCCTCACGTCTCCCTTGATCTCCTGGAGAATTCTCCGAAGCATGGGAACTCGGTACGGAAGTAAGTTATACCACTCGACGAGATGAGATAGAGCCAGGATGAGGACCGGCAGCAGCACTACGGCCTGAAAAGGATGCACTGAGAGGGTAGAGATCGCCGTGTACAGGTCACGATAAGAGATGGGAGGGTTCGGATCGGTAACCACAAATGGCCTACCGGCCTGTGGCGGCATGCCGTTCTTTGCAAGGAGGGGGGCCTCGTGGTGCAGATGCGCGATCGCAACATTGGCTCCATGAACAAAGCTCTGGACGATGTGTGGCACCCATCTGTGTACGAGAATTCCCGTCAGCAGATTTCACGCATGTTCCATACACGGGACACCCACGTCGGAAACATAGGCTGGCTGAGGGGACCGCCGACTGTATTGTCGGTGGGGTTCCCATATACACCGCTTGCAGGTCGGGATGCAGCCGGTTCGAAACGAGTCGCAGTTCGCAGGGCACACTAGCCGCTCGGCTACGACTTTGGAAGCCGGGTAGTTCCCAAAGAAGTCCTCGTGCGATCGTTCAGGCCGCTGAACGAAGTCTCGTTCGTCCAGTATCTGCCAGAAATTCCAGGGTTCCTTTGCCCAGAACTTTGAAGTCGACGAACGGCTCCACGGAGCGAACGCTGATGGAGGCAGACGATGTCGAGCTAAACACGTCTGCACCGGCGGCTCTCGCGGCCTCCCAGACGTTCCCCGTCCCTTCCACATTGACTGCCACGGGAAAGCCGTACAGGTACTTCGATCGATCGGATGCTAGGATGACGGCAGCGGTGTGGAACACGGTGAGAGGCAAGTGGAATGTAGAGCGGTCCCATGGCTTTTGGAATGCGGCATCGACCGCAGCCGCGGAGGTGATGTCCGTCTGGGTGAAATCGACCTCTCTGGCCAACCCTGTGGCCATATCGTTTACGCTCGGGCTTCCGGACATCCAACATGGCACAGCTGTGAGACACTGAAGGGCAGGGAGCTTCGGGGCTTCTTACCGTTGCCTCCCGTAACTATGTAACGACGTTCCAGCCGCGGAGGGAGCTTGTTGCGGCAGTCAATGGGTTGCTTGTCAAGCTCGGAAGGACGACATGCTGGGCCGGGCCATGACTATAGCATTTGCCAGTAAGGACATCATTGTAGATCCCTTTTCTCTGCGGAAACATCTCTTGGATGATTATGGGCTCAACCCGCGAGCCTATAACGCGAGGGATATACCTCGTGAGGATCACGATGAGAGTAAAGAGGGAATACAGATCATTTGGTACGACGGATTGAATCATTCCGAGATATTTGATAGTTCCAAGGCGTGGGGTCCTCTAGTCGATGTTCTTCATGGACATTGTAGCCTCCGGAGGTGATGAATTTACTAAGACCCCTCACTTTCTCCCCCTCTCTTCATTACCTCCAAGAAACCCGACTGCACTGCGCTTAAACGTCGTACGGACCACCTGAATGCGTTGAACCCACAACAACACCGGCGCAACCCTTTACGACAGATACTCTCGGAGATGACAGCCTGCCGTCATTATCCATGTCTTTCAAGGCCTAGGGGGAAAAACATCATCTGCGCCGTTTAGTTTTAGTATATACCTGAGTTGCGAACAGGGTGCGCAGTCAATCCACTGTGACCCACCAAGCCACCGCACTAGCCAACTAATCACATGATTAACCAACGCACTGAGGCTATTCGGAATCGTCAACCAACGCACCAAGGACCCTTAATTAAATGGCCTAAGTAAAGTGCGTTAGACTAATGAGGGTATTTGTCAGAAAGTACGGGGCAAGACCGGAGTTTCCAACATGAGCACGGAGGTTCCGGGTACGCAAGACCCACCGAAGGATCCACCAGGAAGCAAAG